>JAECUM010001634.1:0-142610 GCA_016617855.1 Megalonaias nervosa | reverse complement strand
CATTATTTATTAAAGAATATGTTGACATGTTCATCTTTCTTTTTCTAAAGTGTCTTTACTCAAAGAGATGGATGCACAGCGTTATATAAACAACATACAAGAATGCTACTAGTACAGAACTATCAAATTATAGGGTTGTTTCTAGTGATATTTGTAATAAATTATGGTAATCCTTTGTTATGATTCTATCCATAGAGTATACCGCCTCATAATCAAGTATATCATAAGCATAATTTTACAACCACTTAGTAAAATGGGTGCCAGTACCATACTCACATTATAATAGTAACCATGTTATAATGAAGAGCCTTACAATGAGAATGCATTATAAAAGGAACCATGTTATAATGAAGAGTCTTACAGTGAGAATGCCTTATAATAGGAACCATGTTATAATGAAAAGTCTTACAGTGAGAATGCCTTATATTAGGAATCATGTTATAATGAAGATTCTTATAGTGAGAATGCCTTATAATAGGAACCATGTTATAATGAAGAGTCTTACAGTGAGAATGCCTTATAATAGGAACCATGTTATAATGAAGAGCCTTACAATGAGAATGCATTATAAAAGGAACCATGTTATAATGAAGAGCCTTACAGTGAGAATGCCTTATAATAGGAACCATGTTATAATGAAGAGTCTTACAGTGAGAATGCCTTATATTAGGAATCATGTTATAATGAAGAGTCTTATAGTGAGAATGCCTTATAATAGGAACCATGTTATAATGAAGAGCCTTACAATGAGAATGCATTATAAAAGGAACCATGTTATAATGAAGAGTCTTACAGTGAGAATGCCTTATAATAGGAACCATGTTATAATGAAGAGTCTTACAGTGAGAATGCCTTATATTAGGAATCATGTTATAATGAAGAGTCTTATAGTGAGAATGCCTTATAATAGGAACCATGTTATAATGAAGAGTCTTACAGTGAGAATGCCTTATAATAAGAACCATGTTATAATGAAGAGTCTTACAGTGAGAATGCCTTATAATAGGAACCATGTTATAATGAAGAGTCTTACAATGAGAATGCCTTATAATAGAAACCATGTTATAATGAAGAACCTTGCTATTGGAATTTCTTCTAAAAGAAACCATGTTATAATGAAGAGCCTTATAGTGAGAATGTTTAGGAACTATGTTATAATGAATAGCCCTATGGTGAGAATACCTTATATATGAACAAATTTATAATGAAGAGCCCAATAGTGAGAATGCCTTATAATAGGAACAATGTTATAATGAAGAGTCTTACAGTGAGAATGTCTTATAATAGGAACCATGTTATAATGAAGAGTCTTACAGTGAGAATGCCTTATAATAAGAACCATGTTATAATGAAGAGTCTTACAGTGAGAATGCCTTATAATAGGAACCATGTTATAATGAAGAGTCTTACAGTGAGAATGCCTTATAATAGGAACCATGTTATAATGAAGAGTCTTACAATGAGAATGCCTTATAATAGGAACCATGTTATAATGAAGAGCCTTACAATGAGAATGCCTTATAATAGCAACCATGTTATAATGAAGATCCTTACAGTGAGAATGCGTTGTAATAGAAACCATGTTATAATGAAGAGCCTTATAGTGAGAATGCCTTATAATAGGAACCATGTTATAATGAAGAGCCTTACAATGAGAATGCCTTATAATAGGAACCATGTTATAATGAAGAGCCTTACAGTGGGAATGCCTTATAATAGGAACCATGTTATAATGAAGAGCCTTACAGTGAGAATATCTTATAAAAGGAACCATGTTATAATTGTTACGTGACTAGGTTCGTACAAAGTAACAAAGAAAAGATTGAAGCCAACAGGCTTTGTAAATTGTAACGGAATAATTTATTTCCCTAGAAAACAAGGTAAAAATATGAAAAAGTACTTACAGTTTGTGAAACTAATCCAAAAATTAATCCTAGAATTTAAAAATATAAGTCCTATCACTAAAAAGTTCTAATTGAATCCAAGTTCGAATCTTGATGAAGTTCCAAGATGGAAGGCGATGATGTCCTCTATAACCAGTTTTGTGCTGATGTGTCAACAGTTCCTTGTTGAGTCACCAAGAATATAATTCTGGCTTTAGAATTTCGAATAATTTCCACTAAATGTCTTTGTCCAAGAATTTTTATAAACACTGGTATTTTCCAGGGAATATAAATTATTAAATCCAAAAATTAGAAGAAGTTAAATCAAACTGGCATCAACAATAAAAAACACCTTGAGCTCTAAAAGTGTAAACTACAATTGAATTAAAATCACTGAGATATGAGTATTAAATCCAACTAAAATGCAATTTCAGACCTGCGTGATGGGTCATGTGGTCACTTATTTCGAACAGCGCAGTAAAATATGGCAATTTGCACGTATGCTATTTACAGGTTCAATTGTACTGAACGAATCTTACTGTAAGATTCAGTAATAAAAAAAATGAAAGAAAGGATGTTTACAACAGAGCTGACGCAAGCCAAGAATGACCTTGAATACGCCCAGTGATTTTCACTCAGTGTTTACGAATTCAGAACCAAGGTCAGGAACTAGGTCAGCTAAAAATATAATGCAGCAATATGGTTATTTACTAGAAATGAACTGAATTTTCTAGAAAAAAGTCAAATCCAGTGAATAAAGTTATCATTACAATAACATGATATGAAACAAAAATGAAATAAAAAAGAATTTAAAACTAGCGATTAAATTACATATACGTAACATAATGAAGAGCCTTACAGTGAGAACGCCTGTTAATAAGAACCATGTTATAATGAAGGGCCTTATAGTGAGAATGCCTTATAATAGGAACCATGTTATAATGAAGAACCTTGCAATTGGAATTTCTTCTAAAGAAACCATGTTATAATGAAGAGCCTTATAGTGAGAAAACCTTATATTATGAACCAATTTATAATGAAGAGCCCTATAGTGAGAGTGCCTTATAATAGGAACCATGTTGTAATGAAGAGCCTTACTGTGAGAATGCCTTATACGCCTTAAATTGAGAATGCCTTATAATAGGAACCATGTTATAATGAAGAGTCTTATAGTGAGAATGCCTTATATTAGGAACGATGTTATAATAAAGAGCTTTGCATTGAGAATGCCTTATATTAGGAACCATGTTATAATGAAGAGCCTTACAGTGAGACTGCCTTGTAATAGGTACCATGTTATAATGAAGAGCCTTACAGTGAGAATTTCTTCTAAAAGAAACCATGTTATAATGAAGAGCCTTACAGTGAGCATGCCTTATATTAGGAACTATGTTAAAATGAGCAGCCTTATTGGGAGAATGCCTTGTAATAGTAACCATATTATAATAAAGAGCCTTGCGGTGAGAATGCCTTATAATAGGTACGTTTTAATGAAGAGCTTTACAGTGAGAATTTCTTCTAAAAGAAACCATGTTATAACGAAGAGCTTTTACAATGAGAATGCCTTATAATAGGAACTATGCTACAACGAAGAACCTTACAGTGAGCATGCCTTATAATAGGAACCATGTTATAATGAGGAACCTTAAAGTGAGAATGCCTTATATTTGGAATCATGTTATAATGAAGAGCTGTAGAATGAGAATGCCTTATAATAGGAACCATGTTATAATGAAGAACCTTACAGTGAGAATGCCTTGTAATAGGAACCATGTTATAATGAGCCTCATAGTGAGAATGCCTTATAATAGTAACCATGTCATAATGAAGAGCCGTACAATAAGAATGTTGTATAAAAGAAACCATGTTATAATGAAGTGCCTTATAGTGGTGGTGCATTGCATTTTAGGTTTGAAATTTATTCCTCCTACATAATTAAGTGTGGTTGTAATGTCAGGTCCGTGATGCGACTATGAATTGCCACATCTTTACAGATTGTTTTTTGTCTTTGCAGCCCTTTGTTAAAGAGTATTAATACACACAAGGACATGTATATTGAATTTCAAGCAGTATATAAATAACATGTTACTGTGCAGTGTTTCCATTTACCCCATCAGAGACCACCAGATATTTAATTTGACCCCCAGTTCTGACACCAAAGGGATTTTTGACTCTCAATCTTTCACCCTATGGGATACACTGATATAAATTAATGTACAGTACAGTGAATATTTGTTGACTGAAACTGCACAGATGCAGACCTGTTGTCAGATTGTGCACTGGCAGATCTGGGCCTGTGCAATTATTTGAAGTAATCAGAAGAGTGAACAGCATAGACCCTAATCTGCTGGGACATTATGCAGTGGCAGACCAGGGTCAGTGTTGTTTACAGTTGAACTTGACTTAATGTGAGAGCACAGGATATACAGTAATTCTGCTAAATAGTTCTTCAGAACATCAGTCTCTGTCTTAGCACAGTAATTTAGCTTATCTGCCGCAGTACCCATATACTCTACTATCTGTATTGTTTGGCAATTCCGGTTTTATACCACTAGCCCAGCAAGAATGATGTGGGTGAAAATGGTCTTGAAATTTGAGATTTTAAAAATTCTTATTTACAATAAAACTTTCGCTCTTTGCATGAAATTTCACTTGCACTCAATTTTATTTGTCTTGACCTGGTGAGCTTCAGAAGAGTCTTCCTTGGAGTTCTGAAAATAATTATTTTCTCTGTCCAACATACTTTAATCTCTTTCACCTGGTTTGGGCTTTAATCTCGTTCACCTGGTTTTCACCTATCATTGTGTTGTTTATACATGTATCTATAATAGAAACTATGTATTATGAACCAGTCAGAATTTAAAGATTTTTTTAATGGTCATTTAATTAAAACTTTTATGGGAAATTTTTTGTCATTGTTAACAGAACCATCATCTGTTACATGGTTTTTTTTATATATAATTTCAGTGTTTTGCTGAATTAGTGCATTATGGAATGGAATATTATGAACGTTGGTTGTGCCAGCGGTGTAGGGCATGGATTTGGAGCACTGGTTGATGGCATGTATATAGTCGCTGATGATTGCGAGGGTAAGATTTAAATTTTGATTTCGATATGATCCAGTTGTATGATGCCCTGACATCAATTCTTGTATACAGGTTCTCAAAGTTTGTAGATTTAATTCAAAAGGGTGATATATATATATCAGGTTATTTCAAAAGGGTGATATATATATATCAGATCTTTCATAAGCAAAATTGTGTCCATTTTAGTGAGATCCTTTGCTCGACATATGACCCTGACCTTGAATAACAGCCAGTGAAACATTGTTGAAGCAAAAATGCAATGGTTTCTCAAGATTGGCTTGTAAAGCCTGTCACATTCTTTCTGTGACAAAAGGGGTGACTGTTGGAATGCAGGAATGACTGTGCAATTACATCTTTTTAACTTCTAATGGGCAATTTTAGTCAGGGGGTTGCACATTTTGGTTGGAAATCACAAAGGTGGGTGGGTAGGACTTATTACTATGGTGATATAGAAAAAGCATCACATAAGATTACCCGATAACTGGAAACCAAAAGTAGTCAGCAGAATTTACCGATGTGTAAAAAATTCTTGAACAATATCACATAGCCATCTATATCCAATCAGATTGAAGAAACTTACTCCATTCATGACAATTGGAATTATATATATGTGTGATGTCAAAGAATATTCGTGTATTTGTAGAAACAAGGAAACACCATTAGTCACACGGCACAGCAAATTTTACTCAACTCTGCTAATTGATTGGGAAAGAATGTGTTCAGGTCATCTCCTGATATGTCTTCAATATCCAGTATGATTGCTCCCAACTGCTAACAATTCCTGATGTACTTTGGTTGATGTTGTCATCACATTTTCAAGATATACTTAGAATTTTGTTCATTTGCATGATATAGTCAATACCATTTTGTTATATATCCTAATGAGAAAATCAGTTTGATCCTACACACTTAAACATACATGTATTAAAAAAGAGACAGATGTACTGCATGCATGCTGACAGAACACTTATACATGTATTAAAAAGGGACATGTACATACATGCATACTGACAGAACACTTAAACATATATGTATTAAAAAAGAGACAAATGTACTGCATGCATGCTGACAGAAATATACCTCATTTTTAAAGAATGCATCGATTTTACAGACATACAGATATATGTTGTTAGATACATCTCTATTTTTTATGGCATGCATTGATTTCTCAGATTGTCTTCGTCATTATCAATGTCTTTATTATTATGCTTTAAAATCTTGAAAATTGGTTACTTTAATCACATATTAGACCTATTAAAGAACCGCATATAAACGAATTGGCCCTCAATATTTTCAGTAAAGTGAGTACAGTTATAAAGCTGTACGTGAAACATGTGATCAGAGAGCAGTTGACACCAGCACTGAAAGCAGACAACGTGAAGGTAAAACACGTTTGTATAGAGGATTGTCATTGTGACAGATTATACTGGCCAATTTTATGGACAGTATTGATTTTTCTGAAAAGTCTTCTCTGAAGACAAGATCTTCTGCAACCAGGCAACACTGCCATATTTACATATCTTGACTGTCACATGACTACTGTTGCAGCCAAAGTGGAAGTTAGAAATACTCTGATGCATCCAAATACTGTAAATTTATGCATGATGTTAAATTATGGCTTCTTTGTCATTTGAGCTCCAACAGAAACATAGCATGCACATGTTTACAGAGTACATCGGGTTGGATTTATTTATTGACTTTACATTTTGTACATGTATGTAGCAGTAGGATTTAGTAAACAATATAAGGTCAATAAAATATGTGTTTCCTGTTTCACTGGTTTTAAAATTAAGTATGTAGATATGTTTTTTGGTTCTTTTAACATTTTTTTTTACTTTATGATGATTAATTATATACTAAGCGCTACAAGTTTTGGGCTAAACTGGTTCAGTTAGATGCACAAATCATTTTAAGGAATTTGTTTTATTTTTTTTTTAATTTTTATTTTTCTTTATTTTTTTTAATCTTTTTCAACATTTTTTAAATTTGTTTTTAAAACATGATATGTCTATTATAATGTTTAGTATACATATTGTACTAAGCATTTCCAGTACTGGTCTAAACTGGCTCAGTCTGATGCACACATCTATTTAGGGCATTTTTTAATTGATTTTATTTTATTTGTTTACACTGGGAAAGAAAAAAGTGCTAGGGTCAGCATTGAAAAATAGGGACAGTTGGCTGACTAGAAAAACACATTTTTTATGCCTAACAATATACCTGAATTGTTGTGTATGTTTAACAGAATTAAATCTTGCATACTGAATTCTGTCGTAATAAGAGGTAAAAGAATTGTACCTCAAATGAACAAAATGCAGAAGCAGATCTGGGTCTTAATGCAGTTTGTAGTTGGACTCGCCTTTTAAGCGAGTATATACATGATTCTTGTTACAGTATATGTGCCATCTGCTAGCCTGGTCCAGCTGTAAACAACATAGACCCCGATATGCTTGTTCTACAAATTACTCCTAACAAAGAGCATGGACTCGTATCTAGCATCGCATAATGTGTCGGCAGACCAAGTTATATGCATCTTAAAACTGGATCCAACTTATAAGTCAGCATATACATTTGACAGCAATTTTAAGGGTTTTTTTAAGGCTATTTTCTTAGTGTGATGCAGTCAATAAAGTCTTAAAAATGTTGTTAAAACCAACAAAAAAAGAAATCATTTTCTGACTCCATTTTTGTTTTGTTTGGACTCCAAATAACTTTAATTTATATTTATTACTACCTTTTATTTTACTAAAAAAGATGATAATAAAGTTTAAATTTGGACTACAAATAATTATGATTTATATTTATTATCTTTTTTACTAAAAAAGATTATCTTAAAATTTGTTTCAAGTTTTCTCCATCAGGCCAACTTTTTTATTTGCTTTCAGCAGACACAAACAATCAACAATAAATGTTAAAGGAGCATTTGGCATTAACCTTACGTATCAGTATTTCTCTCCATTGTACATTTAGGTTTTGTAGATTAGTTTGTGGTTCCAGCTTAAAGAGAACTAAACTTTCATGCTAAAAGTAGGTTGTTATGCAAATCCTACATCATTGTTTAGCTTGGGAATATTGTTATTCACCTTGGAACAGGAGCTGCACTAACCAGGTTTGTTGAGCCTAATGACTCATAATTTGAGGTCACTGGATTAGCACTTATCTAAGCCATCCTGGGTTGACTAACTTAACGTGTCCTTGGACAGGTATTTAGCTTTTACTGTAATTCGAAAATAACTTTCCATCAATACTGTAATTCAAAAATAACTTTCCATCAATATCGTACTTAAAAAGGTTTTGAGACAGATCTTCCCACCATAGAAAATCAAAAGCTGCTTAACCATTATCATGAAAAAGTAATCACTTAAAAATCTGCCATAAAAGAATTAGGGCAATTAAATCTTTGTCAGATATAACTATTTGGCATTGGTGTGCAGGCAAGCTATGTTGTCTTTTGACAGCTGTTGTTTATTTTCTAATTTTAAAGACTCTTTAGTGTAGCTTTCTGGAAGGCAGATAAAAATCAGTTTGATTTTATTGTGTCACAGGAGGCCTAGTGGCTTGACTGTACAGGTCACTCACATACCTGATTTCTTTCAAGGTGATTTTGAGTCTTGGCTGAGCCAAGGTGGGTATTAAAAAGCTTGCTTGTGGCTTTCCCTGGGTCAGTGGTTCTTCCCAAGGTCATGCTGGGTTATTCCTCTACCGGATATACTTTCCACTATGTGTAGCCTGTTATGTACTTTAAAATGGTGTTAAAACCCTTCAAAACAAACTGTTTAGTCTTAGTGCAAGTTAATAGGCTTTCCTTCACAGTCTGAGATGTACATTGTATCTCAAGATTAAGAAAAATGAGACCTAAAAACAGAGATCAGACTAGAGGTGAGTTGTTGATAAGGAAATTGGTTTGGTCTTTGAACAGCATGACAGCACATATGTTATAAAGTGACAGGCAATGGTGCTTGTACTTTTTACCTCTTTGATACGTCACACGCAGTGACATCAGTTTCTAAAAATAGATTTTCGGACAAGGCGAACCAGCATAATGGCGACCAGTGATACTTTTCGAATTATTGTTCTTCCTGAAAATGATGTACCAGGCGCTAAATTTGTTCATCCGAATATAGATGAGCATTCCAAAATAACAAAATAGCTAAAAATGTTTATGATGAAAAGAATAAATAGTACTCAGTTTATTAACACTGATATTGTTCTTGGTATTACATAAATTGTAAGTACATGCTTACTGTGCATGGTAAAACTGTCAAGTGCGGTCAAGCTTTGTAAAGTTAAAAATAACATTTGTGTCTTCACATTTTATTCTAGTCACTAATTGCTGAACCAAATGTTTGTTTTTTCTAACAAGTCAACATTTCTCATAATAATTTGTAAAAGTAAGGTTACATTTAAATATTCATGCATTGTAACATATATCGTCTTGATATTTTTAAAACAAAAATACAGTACTACCCATTTATGTCAACATCCTCGGGCCCGAGGAAATATTGTCGACATAGGCAGATGTTGAGATAAGTGGGGGGGGTCTGAAAAAAAGATACAAGTTAAATTCGTCAGTAAGGGGTGACCTGTTGTCAGTGAGTAGCATTTACACTTTGACTTTTGAGAAAACAAACAATGCAAATTTTGATTACATGAAGACAAAACCAGTGTGAAATACACATGTATATTGACAAATTACATTTTGGTTACCTTTGTGTAATAAAATCCACAATAAAATATTGCATCAGTCACATCCTGATATGAAAAACATTCACTACAATTTTCAGTGTCGGCATAAGCACATGGTTGCATAGTTGTAATTTACATGCTTCAAGTACATGTACTTAAATTGGCCTAGATTTTGGCCAGTCTGTTCCCATCTTATTGAGGCTACGAAGGGGATGGGGCTATTCACAGGGAAATGAAAACCTGTCGACAAGTTGGTTTAAACAGTACGTGTATTTAGTTACAGAAGTCATCGTGAAAAGTAAATAAAAGCGAACAAGAGATATGCGGCTGATATGATTAATGCAGGCATAATATTGTATACATTGACACATGCTAATGAGATATTAAAAGAAAATGATTCTTACAATACAATATTGTAGCAATGTCAGCTCAAGTGGTATACCTTTAAAATTTTTCACAGACATCTTTGCGAGATGCCCCACCCTCAACTTTCTTAACTGCCAGATATTTAGTTTCCAGAGACTGTAAATTTAATCTGCGTTTTACACTGCCGTTGGTAGCCATTGTAAATATAAATAAAGTTAAAAAGGAAACATTCACAGCACAATAAACTTGTTTTAATCACCGATCACTTTGGAAAATGCAAGAACCGATCAGATTTCATTGCTTTTATTTAAGTCGCCGTGAGAGGCCAACTTTATAGGACCAAACAAAAGCCTGTTGTTTTTTTTATCCGACCGCGACATTAAAGCCTGGTGGCAAGATCAACTAATTGTTGAATAAAGTACAGGTCAGAACTGGCCATTTTCTGACATAAATGATTAGGCAGGAAAATTAAAGCCTGGCGGCAAGATCAACTAATTGATGAACAAAGTTTGGGTCGGAACTGGCAGCTGGTCAACATAAATGATAAGGTGGGAAAATTAAAGCCTGAGGGCAAGATCAACTAATTGTTGAACAAAGTATGGGTCGGAACTGGCAGCTTGTCGACATAAATGATTAGAAAACAAAGGATTTGTTCAAACTGGGACCAAGGGCTTCTGTCGACATGTACGTTTAATTTTTATCTCAACGTCGACATAAGCATGACAATTTTGGTAGCAATTGTAGACCGAGGGACCGGGACTTTGCTTTTTTGTCGAAATAGGCGGCTTTTCGACATAAGTGATGTCGATATAAGTGGGTAGGACAGTAGATGTATACCCTTCCCATTTCTACTATTGCATTGTTGAGTATATAAGCTTTTTGCTTTTTGTAGTTGTTTTAATTAACTAATAATTTATTGTTATTATTATTATTATTATTGATGGTATCCAGGCTGTTTGACTTAAGAAACAGTGCCAATTCTTCTAATGATACAACCTGTTGGAGAAAATACAGAGCCAGAAAGAAGAGAAAAAATACGTACTATGACTCCCAATTTAATTGAGTCTGGATATTCCTTGGTGGGTCCATTTCCATCAACAAAGTGCAAACTACATATATATGTATCCTTCGTCACCTTTTTTTAGGTAAAATCACGTTGGCCGCAATGGTGTGCCTATCGCATACACCTTTCTCTCACCTTGTCAGGCTTTGGAAAACTGTTTCCATTTCCAATGAACCAAACACCATCTTTCTGGTATCTTGAATCACTTGTACAAGAATCATAGTAACAATGCATAGTGGTCACCATATTAAATAATTGCTTTTCCAGAAGAATATATAGCTTATTTATAAATTTCAAAATGCTGCCAGCATCCGTGTTACTACACGTCGCTAGCGGCTTTTGTCTGAAAGCAATATTGCCTCAGCCGGGGCAGTGACATCATGGTTTATTTTTAGCACAAGGCTGAATTAAGTACAAGCACCATTGGAGTAAAATGCCTTGTCCATGGACACATAACAGTAGCTCTGCTAAGCTGATGCAATTATGTGACCTGAACCCACACCCCTTTGGTCAGACAAAAACAAAGAAAAGAATGTGCGTGTTTCTGATTGCACTGGTTTTAGGATATATATTATTGTGATTAGTACTGAGCTAAACCAGCTCAATTACATGCATAAATCAATTTGGGAATTTTTCATTTTTTTACTTTTTTTTACCCTGGTGGGGGTGCAAAATACTAGGGTCAGCAAAAAAAAACTAGGGACAGTCAGCCAACCAGAAACACATTTTTTTGGCCTTATGATTCAGGATACTGACCACTGAGCTAACAGTGTATATTCTCATGACTAAAAGAGGTGTTGTTCATAAGAGAATATGGTTTGGGTGGAAATTGAAGGGAAGGAACTGAAACTTCAAAAATGGTTAATCTTTAAGTAAAGCAGCTGTTCATTAAAATAGTACAGTATTTACCTCCCTTTTCAATCCCTGGTAAGCAGCCAGCAAAGTGAGACCCATTATGTAAAGTTCAGAATTCAAATAATTACATTCTGTGATCAATTAAGAGAAATTAAGGAAGGTACAGGTAAATTGTGGATGAGTGGTCAGTTACATCTGGTATATGTATTATTTGAAGTGGAGGATTTTTATTCCCAAAATTATGGTTGGACCTAATGTAATTGTAATGATTCATACATGATTACTAGTGTTCCAGTTAGTCACAAGTAATCAGACAATTTTTTTTCTCACAAGTACTTGTAATTATTGGTTCTAGTCCAAGGTTACCTCTCCGATTACAGCATGATAAAACATGTACCATGCATCATTGCATACTTGCAACTTGTTGGACTAATTTATCTTATGGTAATGAAATTACATTTGGTTTCATTTGCCATGTTTTAGCATCTTTATTTTGGTTTTCAGTCCATACATTTACACATATAAATACTATAAATTGAAACATGTGGTTGAATAAATATATCACATATGATTTAAATAATTAATAAATATATCAGTTGATTTGAATAGTGAAATATTGTATCTCTTGATTTGAATAGTGAAATATTGTATCACTTGATTTGAATAGTGAAATATTGTATCACTTGATTTGAATAGTGAAATATTGTATCACTTGGTTTGAATAGTGAAATATTGTATCACTTGATTTGAATAGTGAAATATTGTGTCATTTTATTTGAATAGTAAATAATTATATAATATGACATGTAAGTGGAATAAGTATATAATATGCAATTTGAATAGTGAAATATTGTGTCACTTGATTTGAATTGTGAAATATTGTATCACGTGTGATTTGAATAGAAGAGGACACAAGTTATATAGTGCATTTCAAATTAATGATATGAAAATGGAATTTAAAGGATATTTAATATGTCCTTTGCCATCATATCGTATGACCAGCTAAGTCTCAGGAATGTATCAAAGTAATCAGTTCCATGTGTGTATTGAAATAAAATGAATGTTTAACTGAGACTATATGTACATCTTTTTTCTCTGTACATTATGCAAATTCTTAAATGCAGTATGTACAGAAAGATACTAGAAATTTTGCCAAAGTATGTAATAAATTGTAAGTGATTACATAGAGAAAAATAATGCAATTTAATCAGTTACCCGACCCAAAGGGACCAGTTGTAATTGCAATCCACTTCGTCAGTTTAACTGACTATATTTCTGAGTAATTGACCCCTTATCTGATTATGGATTTATTATCTGAATGAGTCATAAAACTATACTGGATCAGGGAGCACAGATCTTTCACTCTTTGGTTTAATAGGAAAAAAAGTAGCCTTGATTGGTGGCCTTTGAAAAGGTGATTAGCAAAATGTGGCGAGTCACGGTGCCAGCCATTGTAGCTCAGTTGGTGGAGCATGAGACTCATCAGCTAAGGGTTGTGAGTTCAATACCCACCCAGTCCAGTTCAGATCAGCTGCATCAATATTTTATTGGGAAAGGCACTCTACTCCAATTTCCTTAGCGTGATATACCCAGTAATGTGTTAAAAGTACCGCTATACCATTCAACCAACCGAGCAACCAATCTACCAACCCAGTGCCAGCTAGCCTTGCTTTTGTCATTTCAATCAAAATGTCTTCTGTGTGTGAAAGAAATCAAGACTACTACAGTCATTTTAATCATGCATTAGTAAACCCTAAAGATCCCCAATTACCAAGATAACAGAAGGCAGAAGTCCCAGATTACCAGGATAACATAAGGCAGAAGTCCCCAGTTACCAAGAGAACATGAGGTGTATATGATACAGAATTTGACATAAATTACATCTTACATCTGTACATGTATGGTAATGCTTTTCCAAAATTCTGTAGTTATTCCAAGTTGTCTCTCTTACTTACTTTTGAAACACCTGGTTAGGAGAAATTTACATCAGCATAAATTGAGATAATTCCTCACCATTATTGTGTGAAAAATTAACATTTTGGGGTTCAGCAAAAGATGAAACATGAGACACTAATTGGAGATTTGTCCTACAATTTAGAAGTCTTATTGAAAATATCCAGCTGATGTTTTGGTTTTGTGATAACAGAGACACCAAAAACTAATCATATTATAGTAAACAATATGATTAGTATATGAAAATTACAATTGTTAATTGGTTGGAGATGTAACAGGATGCCATTTTAGCTTTTTCAGTAAAGATCATGAAACACAATAGCACAGTAGATAACTGTCCAAAAGAAATGATAGCAGCTTGAAACATTCAAGTCAACAGAACTTTTTTAGCACCACTGGTCATGTACACTAGAAGAGCTCCCAGATTGCTATGGAATTTTACACGTGTACATTCATCCCACAGTCTGCTTGGTCCTCAAAAAAAATGGTGCTGTTTGGACATTCAGTATTGCCACCACAGTTGCCATCTTGAAAATCTTGTTATTGCTACTCCTCCAACATGGATTGTCATATCAACATGGAAGGTCATATCAACATGGATGGCCATATAAACATGGATGGTCATATCAACATGGATGGTCATAGGTCATATAAACATGGATGGTCATATCAACATGGATGGTCATAGGTCATATCAACATGGATGGTCATATTGTTACGTGTAGGCTCGTACAAATGTAACAGAAGAAAAGAGTGAAGTCAACAAGCTTTGTATATTTTAACAAAATAATTTATTTCCCTAGAAAACAATGTAAAAATTGGTAAATAGGACTTACGGTTTGTGAATATAATCCAGTATTTGATCCTAAGAATGAAAAACACAAGTCCTATCACTAAATAGTTATTAGAATCCAGGTTCGAATCTCAACAACATACAAATATGGAAGGCGATGACGTCAGATGTGGTCCATGTACGAATATCAACAATTCCTCAGTTGAATCACAGTTTTTGTTTCCGAATAATTCCAGAATGAATTTCCATGAATATCTTTCAGAATTTTTTATAAGAAAGTCAACTTGTTGAGTTTCCAGGAGAATAAATTATTAAATCCAAAAATCAGATGAAAAACAAGCAATCTGGCAACAAATAAAAATAACACCTTGTTCCTTCAAGATGTTAAAACGAACCTGATGGAAGAATATTAAGGATGCGTATTTAAACCCCAAAAACATCATTTCAAGTCTCCGAGATGGGTCATGTGGTCTCTTACTACAAGAAATCTATCACGTACACCAGTGTAGCCCCACTTAAGAACCAATAATAAAGAAATGTTGTTTACACAGTGATCACGCAATCAAAGTATGGCCCTGATACTGACCAATCATTTTAACTGCCTGTTTACAAACTTCCCAACCTAAGACGAACTAGGTTAACTAAAAATAATTCTCACGTAACACGTTTTACGTCTTAAATAAAC
The DNA here is from genome assembly GCA_016617855.1 of Megalonaias nervosa. NCBI lineage: Eukaryota > Metazoa > Mollusca > Bivalvia > Unionida > Unionidae > Megalonaias > Megalonaias nervosa. The sequence continues at coordinate 127,240 of JAECUM010001634.1, read as the reverse complement.
AACATTTACTAAAAGAAAATATCGAATTACTGAAAAAGAATTTCGAATCTGATGAAAATATTCAGTACAATAAAATGTAATGAAACAAAAATAAAATAAAAAAGAATTTCAAAACTAACACACAAACAATTTAATTACATATACATAACAATATCAACATGGATGGTCATATCAACATGGATGGCCATATCAACATGGATTGTCATATCAACATGGATAGTCATATCAACATGGATGGTCATAGGTCGTATCAACATGGATGGTCATATCAACATGGATGGTCATAGGTCATACCAACATGGTCATATCAACATATATTGTCATATCAACATGGATGGTCATAGCAACATGGATGGTCATATCAACATGAGGTTTTCACTGAAAGACTTCTTATGTCTAGCTGATCTGAAAAAAAAATAGTGTTGATTTGATGCCTCAATATGGCCATAATAGCAGTAATCTTAAAAATATTGTTATCACAACTGTACTTGAATAGAAAGTTGTATTGATGTGTAGTTTTCACCAGAAGACTTATTATGGTGTCTAGGTTTGCCTTAAGTGAAAATTTTGCTGATTTGATTCCAATATGGCCACCATGGCAGCCATATTAAAAATAATGTTATTCCTAATTGCGCTCCTCCTGAATGGAAAGTAATGTCTCGAAAATGTTATCTCTACTCCTGTCCTAATGGATGGGTATATGAGCATGGGGTTTTCACCAGTGGTCTTATACCTAGTTGATCCTAAATGAAAATGTTGCCAGTCATGCATCCAATATGGCTGCCATGATGACTGCCTTAAAATTCTTGTTGTCACTGCTCTCCCTGAATGGATGATCATTACGACATGGGGTTTTCACCATAAGACTTCTTTGAAAAGAAGAAACGGTCTTATCTTGAATTCTTTTTGCCTATTAGGGCATCAGTCAAGGGACTCTGTTTACATCCCTATTTTGAGTTGTTATTATTCTTAGTTTGAGTAATGTAAATTTACATGTCCTATGTTACATCCTTATCAAGGATTTTACTTTGCCATTTGAAACACCCACTATAATTTTACATTATCTCTCTGATGTTATTAATGTAAGCAAGGACATTTTTAACCGTTTTCTGATATTTTTGTAGATAAGACATTACATTTCAAACATTTTTTTTTTTTTTAATAAAGGAAATGTGATGTCAAACCTGCTTACACTTTATTACCATATTACAGTAATACCCCGCTAACACTGACCCATTTATTGCTGTTTCGTTATAGTGCGCATGCTCGGTACAGTAATTCTGAGAGCGGCCATTACTGCATCATTGCTTAACCATTCAATGCACTTTGTGCAGAATACATATATGCGGTCAGCTAATGTGTACATTGTTTGGCAAATAGTGTGTTTTCCAGTGCTTTTTACCCATCCTGTCTGGAAAAAAGCCTGCAAATGATGTTAGTGCATCTAAGATGCAAAGGAAAAGCATTTGAATGGATGTGAAACTGCAAGTGTTAAGGTGGTTGGAAGCTAGTGAGCATCAGGTTGATGTGGTGCTTCTTTAAACGTTGCAATGTCCATGATAAGAACAATTACAAAAAATGCAGACGAAAGCTTCTGCAACTACAACCTCGAAATTGTCAGCAACAAACTTTAACTCATTCAAGAAGCCATTGGCTTGAAGAAATAGAAAGAAGGCTTAGTATTTGGGGGGATGATCAAACGCAACGTAACATGCCCTTAAACCAATTGATAATAATGGAAATGGCAAGAAGGCTTAGTATTTAGGTGGATGATCAAACGCAACATAACATGCCCTTAAACCAATTGATAACGGGGGGGATGATCAAATGCAACTTAACATGCCCTTAAACCAATTGATAATGGAAAAGGCAGGAAGTATCTTCACACATATTCAAGAAGAAAAAGGAGATATGTCAGAAACATTTACAGCTAGCAGAGGTTGGTTTGATAGATTTAAAAAGCACACTAACCTCCATAGCATATGTATCACTGGTGAAGCGACTAGTGCGGATACAAAGGCAGCCCAGGAATTTCCTGCAACTCAGAAAACCGTCATCGAGTGTGGCAGCTATCCTCCTGAACTTGTCTTTATTGTGGATGAAACAGGCCTTTTTTGGAAAAGGATGCCTTCTCATACTTTTATCTCCCACGAAGAAACATGTGCATCTGGGTTCAGAGCTGGAAAGGACAGGTTAACTCTTGCTTGGGGGCAATGCTAAAGGTTACTTTCAATTAAAGCTGATGATTGTGTATCATTCTCAAACACAACACTCAATGAAAGGAATTTCAAAATCAAGTCTACCAGTGATTTGGGAATCGAACAAGAAGGCTTGGGTGACGAGTGAATGTTTTCCAAATTGGTTTGTTTCACATTTTTGCCTATCTGTGAAGCGCTATTGTGAGGAGCGCAACATTGAACCTAAAGCATTGTTGCTGCTTGATAATGCTCCAGGCCACCCGGATAATCCAGACATACTTCGAACCTGCATTCCAGTAGAAGTGCTTTACCTTCCTCCCAACACCACTTAATTAATACAACCAATGGATCAGGGAGCAATAATCAAATTTTAAGGGGGTCCCAGAGTGGCAGAGGAGTCTAAAGTGCTCACCATTACGGATCATTGCTATCTCACCTCAGCGTGGGTTCAAGTCTCAGGTTTGGCCAATGTGCATATGTGAGAAAGCTTGCCAGTAGCATCTTGTGGGTTGGTGGTTCTTTCTGGGGTCTTCCAGGGTTCTTCCTCCACCATTTATACTGGCCACCATGTATAGCCATCTTGTGCTGAAAAATGACATTAAATCCTACAACAACAACAAATTTTAAGGCCTACTATCTCTACCGCACAGTCAAGAAACTCAGAGAAAACAGATGGCAAAGATAAACAATCCATCAGGTAATTTTGGAAAGACTACAACATTATGAATGCCATAGAAAATATCAGAGCAGCCTGGGATGAAGCGAGTCCAAACTGCATGAACAGAGAGTGGAGGAGCTATGGCCAGAAATATGCAGCAACTTGGGGGAAGTTGAAGAGGAATCGGTCATCCAAAACATTGTCAAAATAGCCAGTGAAACGAGACTGGAGGGTGTTAATGAAGATGATGTTGACAAATTGTTGCAGTCTCATGGTGAGAGTCTTTGCAACTTTGAGAATTAGCAAAGCAACGCATCCAGAGTGAATCTACAGCCTCAGATGAAGAAGAGGAAACACCAGTGAGAGAACTTACTACATAATTACTCTGCAACAGCATCACCGCGATCACGCAGATCATGGACCAGTTCATAGATAATGACGCTGACTATGAGCAGATTCTCTGAGGCAAAGCGAGGTGTTCTTGAAATGATATCCTGCTCTTGAGAACTGCTTCATAAGAGAAAACTCAAGAAAAGACAAACAACTCTAAGTGCCTACATCAAGTAGCCGAGGTTCACAGAAGACCCACAGTCAGGTTCCTCATCTAAAATATAATTAGTGACTTTCATAAAAAATTGCTCAATACAAGCTCATTACATGTATTGTTCTACTGTATTTGTATTTGTATTTCACCTGTGTAATAAAATATAATGTTATAATGACCCCATTTAGAAAAAGATGCAACAAATTATACTTTTACTTGGGTACTGTGAACTTTGGTATATGTTGCATAGTAACTACCTTCATATCAAATCAACAAAATGCTGCTGCATAAGTTTATTAATTGCAAGAGCAATATTTTAATTTTCTTATAATAATTACTTCTTTTGTATGGATCCTCAAACCAGTGGCAAAAGAATGTTTTTTTACATTAAAAAAAGTTTAACAACAGACATGATAATAGACTCAAAGCCACGGAATAGGATGCCGCTTAGATCACTAATATACACATAACAGGATGTTTGTACAAGTATTTATTGAATGTGAGAACTCTCATTTTCAGGAAAGAATTACTGTCATGAAATTATCCTTGATCCAATATCACAATGTGTTATTTACACTTAAAATCTTAAGAATATATAAGAAAATAGTGAGTGCAGACTGGTTATCCAGTGCAAACAGCAGCTGGATAATCAAAAAGTTGCTGCATCCAGACCATTTCCACAGGAATACCCACTAAAAGACATGTAACATGTAAATTGACAGTGTGCATCCCATTCATCTGCCGGTCAGCAGAATCACTTGGCTATATATACATGTATGTATAACATCAGGCTCTCATAAATGGGTAGCATATAGGTGTCATAAATTAAATACAGCTTCATGTGGACAGTGTCCACTGTTTTTTCCATTGCTACCAGTCTTTTATAAGATTCGTAGATGAATAATTCTGACACACTGAGCTGATATACAAAATTTGGAAAACTAATTTATTTTCCATGAAAAGTCAAATACGATGGGGTACTTAGGACATAACACTTTTGATATGAATATTTCATCCCAGACAAGGGGACATAATTTGATAGTTGATTATTTTATTTTGAATGTTAGTTGTTATGCTTTCTTAGTAAGTTTTAATGTAAATAACCGTTCTCTTAATAAAGAACTAATTTTTTATACTAGCAATATCTACTGATGTAACCAGCTGGATGACATCAAATTCTGGGTCAGATAATGCAAAAATGACAAGGCTTAACGTAATGGGCATTTGTGCCAAAATAGGGTGGTTTCTTAACCCCAAACTTCATATTGAGAAGACAAATGTTTTAGTGTTATTTGCATAAATTGTGAAATACATTTAATATAATTTGTTTGAAAGAAAATGTCCAATTGAAATGTAGCTTGAGCACCACCCAGAGCAATAGAATAAGCGATTTTACTCAAATTTTCTTTTGATTTTCTGGACTCTGAAATAATATTTAGAGGAGCACAGAGTTCAAGTTAGTACATTCACATTTATTTTATTCTGAATGGTCAGAAAGATTTGATTTTAAAATTTTTTTATTTGAAAGATAAGTTACAGAGGTATTTGGCAGTTCTGCATATGAATAAGATGTCATATGAATAAGATGTTTTATCAAATCAAAAATGCTGTAAACTTGTAATGCTGTTATGATGGTAGATTTTCCATGCATAACATGTATTCACATTAGCTACCATACGTACTCCCTTGTAGGTCAGGACAAACTTCCAACAACATAGGCCCTGATTTACCATTGCATAATGTGCTGGCAGATCATGGTTTGTGTTGTTTGTTCTACAGATTAGTCCAGATAAACTGCATTGACCAGTATCTGCCATTGCATTATGTAGTAGTTGATTTAGATCTGTGCTGTTGCAATTGGATCTGACTTACTAGCGAGCATATATGAATAGTTGATAGTGTGTCAGAGCTATAGAGCTGAAATCCCTCAGAGGTCTTTTTTCTCTTTATTTCAGCTTCTCCACATTAGACTATAATTTTCTTTAATTTGAGGAAAATAACTGGCTTTGGGATTTCTTGTTTTTGTTTTCCAAGCAACAAAATTATAACAAAATTGCACTTGGCACCATGACCAATTTGTCTTATTGTCTGATAATGCAGTATGTATGCATGCTTATCACATACATACAGGTGATTCCTAACTTGTGTATTAATATACAAATGTATTTGGGCTTAATTTGTGTAACCATTTTTGCATAGAGCTGCAGGGAGACTGAATCCTCATTAAACCCCACTTTTTATTCTATTCAGCATCATACACCAAAAGACACTGATAAAAAATTTAGTGAGGTTGATGATTTTAAATAAATATTTATTCTATATCAGTATCTTCTTTTGAGAGGCTCATTAAGTTAAGGTACATGTAGCAGACCGATTGTAACTTCCAAGCCTTTTTAAAGGATGATGTGCATGAGGACATGAGTTTGCCTAGTATACAAAAATCATGTCATTGAAAGTTTCCACTTCCAGGACATTTTCTTACCTCACTTCTAGTATGTTCAGTTCTCAGATCTGAGGTTGCATTTTTTATGTACTGGACTCTTCCATTTTTTATGTACTGGACTCTTCCATTTGAATTTATGGCCTTCAACATAAGTTTCAAAATGTTACAGAAAGCACTAGTCATTTTAGGCAGGTTTTATCAGACTTGAGGTAAAATGTTGAACTGAATACCCTTTAAAAATTAAAAAAAAAAGATTTCAATTACAGATTTCCATCAAAAACATTTTACACAAAATAGATTTAGAATTCCAAAATAAATGTTGTTTTATAAAAATGGATTAGAGTTGTATTTCTTGCAGAGAACTTTCAGTTTAATATGAACTTAGATACAGCCTTTGTAGCTTTTGTTTGCATGTAAATCCGTGCCAAAGTTGACAGTAGTGACATCATGTTCAACGAATGCAACATCGGATAAAATGTTTTCTGCAAGATAACTTGGGGAATGTAGAACTACAGGGCACAGAAAATGTGCATTATGAACTTCTTACAGCAAACTCCCTTGTTGAATTATAAAATTTAAAGTTGTCAATGCTCACTTGTTTTACTTTCAGAGAATTCCCTTGGTAAATTATAAACTAGATTAAATTATCATAATGCTTCGGAGGTTTTTTCAGAGCAATTACAAGATCTGATAAAGCAGCTTCAGACAGAAAACAGAACTTGTCAAATCTGGAGGCAGCTGTCCAGTTCCAAAATCATAGAAAAGGTAGGCATCTGTGTGTTTTTTCATGGATGATATAAAAATACATATTTTTTATTCTTTTTTTTTTATTAAAAAGGATCCGTTTCATCAGTAGCATCTCCTTGCCTGACAGAATTCACTCTCAGCCACCCATTTATAAAGAATACACTGCTAATTAAAGTAGTCTTATGAGAAACAAACCTGACAAAATATTTGGTTTTCCTTTTGTTTAGACTCCTATGCCACAAGAGATGGTAAAGCATCAGGAAGGAGCATGGTCTAAGGGGGACAACTCTTGTTGACAGCATGTGTAATTGTGTTGTTAAGAAATATCAATTTATATCATATAATATCAGTTATTATAATTTATAATATATGTTCTAACTAAATAATAACAATAAATTGAAATACAAAACAACATAAAACACTAATAAATTGATTTTTTTTTTAATGGGATTACAGTAATGGACTAAAAAACATGAGAGTTCTGGATTTTAACATGACACCATTTACCATATCAAAAACTCATACTGTATATTTTGGATCATTTTGGTGTTCAGTAAGTACCAATACTTTATATAGTGAACATATGTCAAGCAGCTTACATTTACTTCAGGGTAAATTTAACCTCCTTTAATAAACTTGTATGAATCAGATTACATTAGAGCACCTTAAGAGATAATAGCTTTTGACTGACCAGATCATTTACTCTAAATTATTATTATTATTATTATTCTTATTAATAGTATTATTGCAATTTTTGAAACAGATGAATGATACATTTATCTTGCAGTTTGGTGGTGGGATTTTTTCATGTTTTTCATGGTAGCTATTAATATGGTATAATGATATTATAGTTCATTGAGCACAGTAAGTCAGTATATATATATATGTATGTATTATCCTTTAATGGCACATTAGCAAAATAACGGCATTATGGTGCCATTTTAAAATAAGGTTCTAAAACTGTAACAATGAAGAACTGCAAAAGGAAAGTTAGGGCAATGTGCTAAAACTGCATACAAATGTGCATGCAGACTCCAAAAGTAAATCTCAATACTTTTTTTAAAAAACTGATGCATGAAAGTATTTTAGAGTTGATCAAGGACCTTATTCGGAATAACTAAGCAATCTTTTGTGTGACAGTCGTAACTTAAATATGTTGAAGCATATTTTGGCACTTTTCCCGCTTTAAAAAATAGAGTCTAGATCTAAATTATCTCTATATTAAAGTGTACCTTAGGTGTCACATCATAGTTTTATGGATTTTTAACTCACCTGGCCTTAAGGCCACATAATCTTATGGTATAGTAACTCCTCCATCATGTGTAATCTATGGTCCATAAGAAATTGTTATATACAAATTCTATACAAACACCAATGAACCGATTATTAGCAGATAATTTTAACAGAGAGTATTCTGGGTATGAGTGTGTGTGATTTGGATTTTTAACGTAGCTTTAAAATATTTCAGTCATATCGCTATAATATCTGCAGCGTGACAGTTTATAGTGATGTCTAGCACTGGGGCATCATGCTGTAGACATGTAACATCATGTCCCATACAGTCACATTATCATGACATCAGGCCAACTAGTCCTAGCACTAACCTCTTAATGCTGAGCGCAAAGCGAGGCAGCTGCTAGTACAATTTTTATTTATAAGTCTTTGGTATGACTCAACCACAATTCGAACCTGCAACCTCCCCCATCCAAGGTGTACACTCTAACCACTTAGGCCACTGGAGCAGTCTGAGAGCGTTCTGGCATCAAGGTCTTTAAACTTTTTTCAAATAATGCTGAGCCTTCATCCAATATTGCCTCCATTGCTTAGTACAAACACACTTTTTAAACATTGCAAAAAATGTCAAAATTGGATAAGATCATTCAGATTTATTTAAATGGTGCCTTCAGCTCATCCAATGTAACCACCATTACAAAAAATTAGATAGCCTTTCAGTGACTTCTTTTGGAAAAGTGCTTGACAGAATTTTACAAAACCTGACTGAAAGCATCCTGGCATAAAGGTTTTTCATTTTACATTTTGACAAGGGATGATAATTAATCTTCAGATATAGCTGCCATTACAAAATATTATTAATCAATTGGAAAAGCTTTCTCTCAGAAAGCTTCTTGACAGATTTTGATTTGTTTTTGGCAGAAGACATCTTGGCATAAAGACCTTTCTGTATTGTAGAAAGGATGGAGATGTGACATCAAGTAGGAAAAAAGGTGCAATAATAGAAAACTTCATACGTGTTCCACAGTGTAGAAAGACATTTCTGTAGAAAACTTCCTCCTGATCAATATTTCTTAGCCATATTGCATTTGGCTATCAAATATATGTGATAAAGGTGAGTGATCTCAAACACACTTGGGTATCTTGTTATGATAAATGTCTAGAAATGCTGTCTTGACTCAAATAATACCTTATTATAGTGTAGTAGGTTAAAACGTTAACTGTTTTGTTGGTAATTGTATATGGTGCAGATTCATGTAAGATCACCAGAAAGGGTTAGTTGTCACAGATTTTTCTTATTTAAATAGGAGTTATATGTCACAGGTTCATATTATTTATTAATGTATTTTGCTAGTTTTCTCTGGTTTAAATTACAGCAGTTTCTGAAGTGCATTAAGGTTGTTAAGAGACTGATGATTTATAGGCACTTGTGATTTCTACTGGACCCTGACATGTTAAGTACCATTCCATTTATGATTTTTAATAATACAAGGAAACACATTTGATACATTACAACATGTCAGAATGTAAAGAAATGCATTAAGCTTTCAAAATTTTCATTTAATATTGCTTGGTACCCCAGATTGAGACAGCAATCACAGCTTATAGATGTTTAAGAATGGCTATTAGACAAATCATAGAGACAGCTATCACAGCATCTGTATGTTTAAGAATGGCTGTTAGACAAGTCAGAGACAGCAAACACAGCTTATAGATGTTTAAGAATGGCTGTTAGACAAGTCATAGAGACAGCTATAACAGTTTAAAGAAGTTTAAGAATGGCTGTAAGACAGGTCATAGAGACAGCTGTCACAGCTTGTAGATGTGTGTCAGCAGTTCTATCCAAAGTCTCTTTATGAGTGTGTCAGCACTTGTATCCTGAGTCAGCACTTCTATCCAGAGTCTTTACGGGAGTGTGTCAACATTTCTATCTAGTGTATATGGGAGTGTGTCAGCACTTCCATCCAGAGTCTTTACGGGAGTGTGTCAACATTTCAATCTAGTGTATATGGGAGTGTGTTAGCACTTCCATCCAGAGTCTTTACGGGAGTGTGTCAGCACTTCTGTCTAGTCTATATGGGAGTGTGTCATCACTTCTGTCTAGTTTAATATGGTGGTGTTTTATTTTCAACTGACTTTTGTTTTCCAATATAACTCCTGCAGTAAATTCTGTTTGTTCTTGTGAAGGTCTTTGATATCTAAGACTAATGTCCTGTCTGTTTTTGTTGTTGTTGTTTTTAATATTGGAAGTCCATTTTGTAATTAAGGCTTTGATAAAAATTTCACCTATGAGTTTGAACTCAAGACTGCCAAATTCGTTACACATACCTGTTGAGGCTGATGCTTACAACCACTATTAGACATATACACCGACACACACCTCCATCTGATAACTTTGCAGACACACAGCTACCATTTTGGGATAGTGCCGCATCCTGCCCTTCCTAAGTGATGCACTGCCCTGTCTGGAGCTACCCAGTTTTACATCTTGAGTTTCAGTGTGTGACATATTGTATCAATCAATGTGTTTTTAAACTCCTATTTTTCACTTGCAAATATCTTGAATGCATTGGTCAAGTACATAAAAATGGCCTCTTTTCTGTTTCAGAACAACATTGTCTTATGTTTAACCCACAGAAAGATCAAGGTTACACTTCATTATCACATATAAAACTAGTATTGTACAACCATGCTCTTAACAGGCTGTGTGAGATCTCAGCCAAGAAAGGATCTGATAGAATATTTGATTTACCTCCACTACTGATAGAATAGACTTTGAAAAACTGTCGAAATGAAATTACAAAGACAGATATTCCTATATCACTTGGTAAATCAGATGCTTAGAATGTATGTCTCAGTAAACCAGTGATACTGTCCATATGTATTTTGAAGATGATGTGAGGTCACCTTCACAATGACCTATTATGTCACCTGATCCCATTAGTCAATTACATTCTATTTCTCTACTGTATTTTGAGTAAAGTTTTTACCAAACATTTATATTGCGACCAAGCCATGTGAGGTTCTGGCTATACAAGACAGAACACAGTGAACTGCTTGACTTTTGATTGGTCAGCACAATATGTGATGACAAATCTGGGTTTGTGCAATTTGTAGTGGGGTGTATGTTATATATTGATAAACGTGGTAACTGTACTGAAAAAGATAATTCAGAATGTTGCAATTTCATTTGATTTTTCAGCTGAACTGGTTATTATAAAGCAGAAGAGCATACCTTAAGGCATTTCATTCATGTCCATCATATTTTGTCCCTTAGCACAAATATGATGTCTGAACTCCTCCTAAATTTAGAGGATTGCCACAAAAGTTTAACAGTGTGTTCATCTAAAGGTCTAGTTGGTCCTTGATGAAAATGGTTCCCCCCTCAGACATCAGGTTTTAAATTCAGAGTAATTAGTGATCTCTGGGAGATTTTTGTTTCTTTGATGACATTTTGTTTTTGGAGGTGACTTGTAACTTAATTTTAGTGGTTAGGATACTTTGTCTAGTAAATCTGAACTCATTATTCATTAGTGCTTTATGGGTGGCTTATTTTTTCATCGATCTTTTGTAGGATTTAATCCCATTGCTGTGCTATTTAGAGGACAGCCCAACAATATTCCAGAACGGAGTCATGTAAGTATAATTAAAGAACTAAATGATGCACAACCAATTTTGTTAATGAACAATTTATTTTCAGCACTTATAACATTATATTGGATATGTCATGTTGAGGAAATGGGGGCTAATGGTAACTGCCTTTTCTGAACAACACAGATAGCTGGCCTGGGTGGATATAGAATTCACGACTTTGGATTATTAGTTCAGCACTGTACCAGCTGAACTATGACTCCCAAGTGAGCTTAATACAGAATATTGTAGTGGAACATGCAAGAGTGGATAACTCTGTATAAAGGACACTTGCCCATAAAGGAACAGTGTTTATAGGCCCCTTTTTGCTAATCAAATATTATGTTTACCTCACCAAAATGGGAAGTGTTTATAGGTTCCTTTTGTTATTCTCATGTGATGTTTTACTGTATATGAAGAATACTTTTTCAAAAGAGGAAAGATTTTGTGGTCCCTTTGATGTTCTTGATAGGTAGGTTCATTATACATTGAAAGAAAAAAAAAACTGACTGTAAAATAACAAGAATCATAAGATATTTTATAATGATTCATCATGAAAAGCTGTTTTGAAACAAATACTTGAAGACTTTGGATGTTCATTGTGGTGTCACTTATTTAATTATAATAGAGAACATTTGTGTTGTTATTTTGGGGGCTTTGAGGGATTTCAATCCTTTCTGAGCGATTTTAGTCCCTCTATTCCTATGGCATAGTGTCCATTCTCTTCTACCAAATTAGTTTGTATTACTACTAATAGCAACAAACTTTTTGATGTTATGACAATTTTTCTTCAAATGTGTTGTTTCAGTTTCAGTTATTATTATTAATTCTCTCGTGATTAAAAAAAAAAGAAGAAAATGTACAAACTGTTTTAGAGACTGACTAGAATAGTTTATAGTGAAAGAAGCATGAATATATTTATGGAGTTCTGATTTTATGTAACTTATTATCGTTTCAACCCTCTGAGCCATCAGTATTCTCAATATTTTGATCTTGTAATACTATTACAAAATCAATATTTTGTCCCAGTCTCTTGATTTGCATCTTGTACTTGTAAATAGGAAATCCATGAATTTACAAGGATTCAGTTTTGTCATTAAATCAGGATACTTTCTTAAACACTGGACAAAATGTCAGAAACCAGGAAATATCCTTCCTGACTTCTTGAGCTGTGTAAATACCTCATTTACCTGTGCGTATTATAGACATGCATAGGTGAAAAGATGAGATGACAGTCCCACATTGATAAAGCATCAGTTTAAGTATAAAGTCTTATCCAGTTTTGCATGCTGATTATGTGTAGAGTATCACAAGCAGGTAATTTTGAGGTTTGACTTTGAGGTGCAGACCAAAAACTTGCCTCTTGAGAAATTTTTTTGACATAAAAATTTTGAGATGAGCATGTATTCAATTTGAAAAATTGTATGAATGTTGGTTCAAACATAGTGTTCTTGAAAACATTTGAACAAGAAAATCAAACTCAGCTCAAAGTAGGAAAATTTTGACAGTGTGTGATTTAATTGTCAGTCTGTAACTTGAATTGACAGTCAGCAACCTTAATTAACAGCCTGTAACTTTAATTTTCAGTCAGTAATATTAATTGACAGTCTTTAACTTTGATTCAAATAAAGCTAGAATCAGAGATGAAATTTTTGTTTTAACTTGGGGCCCTCAATGAGTCTAAAAAATTTTGGTAACATAACTAAGTATCATCTGATTTTGGTGCATTTGGCTTTCACTTGAGTTTTTTTAATGAAAAGGTTTAGAGAGAACGGGGCCCAGTTATCATGTTGTATAATGTGCTTTCAGATCTGGATATTGCTTGAAAACAAGAGTTGAGGTTCTACACAATGTTTTGCTCTAATTTATTGATGTATACGGCACAAAATAAGAACATTTTAGATCCTAACATGTAGTGACATCTAAGTTGCAAACATTTTTGACCTAGTCTGTTGATACATAATGTTGTTGTTGTTGTTATAGGGTTTAATGCCATTTTTCAGCACAAGATAGGCTATACATGGCGGCCAGTGTAAATGGTGGAGGAAGAACCCGGAAAAATCCCGGGAAGAACCACCAACCCACGAGAAGCTACTGGCAAGCTTTCTCACATACCCACATTGACTGAGCCCAAGACTTGAACCCACGCAGACAGAGGTGAGATGGCTGTGATCCGTAATGGTGAGCGCTTTAGACCACTCGGTCTCTCAGGGCCCCGATACATAATGTAACAAGGCAGCTAAGTTACAAACATCATTGATCCTAGTCTGATGATACATAATGTGACAAAAGACACCCAAGATACAAACATCATTGATCCAAGTCTCTTGATACATAATGTAACCACACAGCTAAATTATAAACAAAATAGATTAAAATAAAAATTTCAATTTGATTTATTATATTTCCTCCCATGAGAACTCAGATGTTTAGGCCCTAACGTCTTTTGCTGGAGTTCTACAAACTCATTTGGAGGAAAGATACTCCTTCAGTTACTGTCTTCATGTTGTGATTCTTACATCATGTACCATGACATGATCATTTTGCATTACAACCGCAACACATCAAACCGCAACCACACAGCTAAATTATAAGCTGTCAAGTGTAGCAAAGTATAAACATCACCAATCTCTTGTGTGACATACAGATATTATCAAATCATACTGGTTTAAAAGTGTATTGCAAACATTGTAAGAAGACATACAAATATAAGAATGATTTTAAAAAAAGAGAATAGCTGTCACAAGTCAGTGGATGCTTCTTCAATTGGACAAGATTGAGTTGTTGGGAACATGGAAATTATTTTACATCCGTTCTTACTTCAGCTGTGTCTCATTCTTCAGATTATGTAGAAATCAACACATCTGATCAAAGAATTACATCTCAGGAAAATTGAGACCAACAATGAATTGGGACACATTACAACTCCAGATAATTTTATTAGATTTGGCATGTATCATTCCAAACCAGATTTAGGAAACAGGCACCCCATTAAAGAATCACTGCTACATTACTTCAGGTTGTACCTTCTACAGTCAGTGCAGAACCTTGCATCTTGGCACATAATGCAACAAGACAGCTGACTGTACTATGTTCATACTTGTGTGCAGGGTATGTAGAATAACTGTGTGAGATTTTGATTGGTTCTTGTCACATTTAAACCTCATCAGAAGTGATATTTTCACAGAGGCATTAAAGTACCTGTGAGTCAGTAAAATACAAATTGTAATAATTCTTTTCTTGAATTCTGAAACTTTCAGATTAAAGTTTTAGCATTTATATCATTTGGTTTACACAAGAATTATTTTTGTTCTTGAAACAGACAATCAGATTGTGTGGAGAAACATTCTGACAAGCTTTTCCTCGTAGAAAATGAAATTAAGAAACCATGTATTATTTTCACATATTTAGATCACATGTTTTACAGTATATTTTATCTTTTTTATAAATATGTAAATTTAATTTTGAGTTGTAAAAGATATGGCTTATATTCCCTGTCATGAAGTTTTAGAAACATAATTTCTGAAGCTACAATTATTATTGATGCATGTTTTATTAGTAGATTTTTAAAGGAAAGCATGAAAAACACAACCACGTCATGACTGATTTAGCATTCTTTTGAACAAAAAGAGAATGATAATTATTAATTGTCAGTAAGGTTAGAAATTTACAGTAATTTGATAGAAAATAAATCATTGATTTCAAGAAAAAAAACAATATATTCTAAAACATTGCATCTAGCATGCAAATAAAGGAAACACCACCTGTTGAACAATACCAGAAATTAAAGTGAAATTGGCAAACATACTTTTTCTGAATATCTCCTGTGCTTAAATGTTTACATAATTGGATTTCTGAATGAGTTTTCCTTATATTTTTTAATTAAGAGAGATGCAAGTCAGTCATTGTCATGTATTGGAGTAAATATATATGCCGTGGTTGCTAAACTAGATGAAGATGAATCTAGGAACTTCATTAACCAGTTTTGTATTTTCTGAATTTCCCTTACAGATTGCTGACCTTGCTTACGCAGCCAGTAATGACGCAGAATGGCAAGGAAGGGGAGCAGCATCCTCACCCTCACCATCAGGAATCCTTTCTCCTCCTAGCAAAGTCATTGTGCATGAACTCCACCCTTGTCACTAGCATTTGCCGTGAGATGAAGAACATCTTTGAAGAGGTGAGTTGCACTGATAATAGAGCAGTTTGCACTTGATTCATTTTTACTTGATTGCAGAACATGTTGTCATAAAACTAATATGAAGTAATCCAGCATGTTGGTAGCACAAGGTGTTCTTTTAAGGTGGAGAAAAGCAAAGAATATTGACAAAAAATCTATGACTTTGGATGGATGGCCTCTTGAATGTGTTGGTTATGAGGGTCAAGCATCTAGGATACTGTGATGTGATGGCAGTAAGGATCAGGAATCTAGGGTCTTGCGATGTGTTGGTTATAGGATCAAATATCTAGGGCATTGTGATGTGTGGCAATAGGGATCAAGTATCCAGGATACTGTGATGTGATGGCAGTATGGATCAAGTATCCAGGATACCATATTTACCTATATATTGTGAGACTGTATTTGCTGGGACACCATAAATTAATTTTTAAAGCAATTTTTTTTGTGCACTGAATGTTCTGGAACACATCGGTTTTTTTTAAATCATAATTTGTGAGACCCTTTTAAATCATTCAAAAATTACCTGTCAGAAACTGCACTGAAGCTTAAATTTTATTGAAAAAATTTATTTAACTGTGTAATTGGGATAAAACACTTTAATCCACTGCAGGATCACCTAATCAAGTCAACCCTTCTCCGGCACCAGTACAATCCTATCCTTTTGGTGCATGAATATTTTTTAACTCCCTCATGCCGAGGAAAAGTTATAATTGGAGACAACACATTTCCTGCTACAGAAACCGCAAGGACTAAAGTAAGATTTTTTTTCTGCAACATTCATGCAAATACTCACACTTTTAACCCCCTTTTTATTGACAGTCCATCCAGGAATGAGATGACATAAGTTTCAGCTATATAATGATCTTATTGTTGGCAAAATCATCATCTTCTCTTCTGGCCTCTATGAATTCATCGAATGATTTTATTTTCTCCTCCAAATCTTCTGGGAGATGCTGGGTCATCGATGTCCATGCACGAAGCACTAGATTATGTTGCTTTAAAAATTCCTTTGTTTCAATTCATTTTCAAAATTACCATGAATAGCAGTAAAAAGGAAACAAACTTGGCTTCCCTTTGTTGACAGACTTCGTATATAAAAAAAAAAAATGGCACATTAAAAGATTCCAAAGTCAGCTTCTGGGGTCTGACATAAGTTTCAGCTATATAATGATCTTATTGTTGGCAAAATCATCTTCTCTTCTGGCCTTTATGAATTCATCGAATGATTTTATTTTCTCCTCCAAATCTTCTGGGAGATGCTGGGTCATCGATGTCCATGCACGAAGCACTAGATTATGTTGCTTTAAAAATTCCTTTGTTTCAATTCATTTTCAAAATTACCATGTATACCAGTAAAAAGGAAACAAACTTGCTTCTCTTTGTTGACAGACTTCGTATATTAAAAAAAAAATGGCACATTAAAAGATTCCAAAGTCGGCTTCTGGGGTCAGCTTGCTTTATAACAAAATAACCTTTGTATTTGATATCCTGTCTGTACTTTCAAAGAATGAGTTTATTGTCACTGCCAGTTGTGTTTATTCACCACCTGGGCTATTTGTTTGCCATCTGTTATCATAATTGATACAAAAGGGCATTAATGTCCACAGGTTAAATAGTATACACATCAGTTTTTTTTAATATAATGCTTTTTTTAACCCATGTTTGCAAAAGGATTGTCATTTGCACTTACAATGAATGAATTTTAAATAATGATTTTTATTTCTGAGATACTGTCATATAGTTAACCTGGATATAATACAGTCTTGGTTATTTTGCACCTTATTCTGTTTATTTCATTTTATTATTAAATTAACGTTTTGTTTATCTATTTTATTGCAATATTCATTGGAGGGGATGCAAATTCAACAGAAATTTATTTTGTTTCTTAAGTCTTGGGGCATATAATATAGGTGAAAAGAGTTTCACCATAAATTCTGGGACAGGAAAAAATTAATTATTTTATTGTGTCCTGATATATACCGTAAATACAGTACTGTGGTTTGATGGCAGTATGGATCATGTATCTTGGATACTGTGATGTTGGCTATGAGGATCAAGTGTTTAGGATACTGTGATGTGTTGGCAATATGGATCAAGTATCCAGGATAATATGATGTGATGGTAGTATGGATCATGTAGCTTTGATACTGTGATGTGTTGGCTATAAGGATCAAGTCTCAAGGATACTGTAATCTGATGGCAGTATGGATCATGTATCTGTGTTACATATATGTAATTAAATTGCTTGTGTGTTAGTTTTAAATTCTTTTTATTTTATTTTTGTTTTATTATATTTTATTGTAATGATAATTTTCATTGGATTTGAATCTCTTTTCCGAAAATTGGCTTGACCCGATTAGATTATAAGATTTCTTCAGCACTATTTTTAGCTCACAAGTTTTGTAAACATCGAGTGATAACGATTGGCTATTGCCAAGGGTCATTTTGGCCCGCATGTTAGCTGAACTGTAAACAGTCTTTCTTTTTTATATATTTTCAGTGTGAGAATTTGGTTCTTAGATAGGGCTATTGTAGCTACGTGATAATTCTCATTTTTTTTATTGCGCTGTTCAAATTAGTAAATAACATAGCCCATCACGTGAAGCACCATGTGATCTAAAATCGTGGCTTTAAAGAGACACTCTCTAGTAGATTTAGGGAGTTGTATTTTAAACCTTGAAGTTCATCTATTTTTTGGATTTAATAATTTATTCTCTAGAAAACTAAACAAGTGCTTTATATTTATAAAAGTTCTGGGACAAAGAAATTCAGTGGAAATTTATTCTGGAGTTTAACGGAAACATTATAAACTGTGATTCAATCGAGGATCTGTTACCATCAGTACAGACATCTGATGTCATCGCCTCCATATTGGAATTTCATCGAGATTTGAACCCGGATTCTATTAGAACTGTTTAGTGATAGGACTTGTATTTTTCAATCTTAGGATTAAATTTTGGATTATATTCACAAACTGTAAGTCCTATTTCCAATTTTTACATTGTTTTCTAGGGAAATAAATTATTTTGTTAAAATTCACAAAGCTTGTTGGCTTCACTCTTTTCTCTTTTTATTTTTGTACGAGCCTACACACAACATCTGGGATACTGTGATGTGTTGGCTATAAGGATCAAGTCTCTTGGATACTGTGATGTGATGGCAGTAGGGATCATGTATCTGGTATACTGTGATGTGTTGGCTATAAGGATCAAGTATTTAGAATACTGTGATGTGTTAGCTCAAGGGATCAAACAGCAAGAATACTTGCTGTGTTGGCTATAGGAATCAAGCATCTTGAATACTGTGATAGCACTAACTAATACTGGATAAGGTCTGTGTACCTGTATGCACCTTGTTGGATGAAACTCAACAGTCTGTAATGCATTGCAATGCAGTTTATCAGCATGTAGATAATTTTATGTAAGTTGCCAAAGAAACCGTAAGGCCAAATAAAAATATGTTTGTTTCCTATTACACTGGTATTAAAATTAGGGTAGCCAGGTAATTTTTTTTTTTTTTTAAACATATATATTTAATGAGATTTTTTTACTGATTTTTTTTTTATACTAGGGGGAAAAATGTGCTTGGGTTGGCAACTAGGAAAAGGGTTGTTTGGCCAATTGGAAACATATTTTTCTGCTTGGCCTAAATAAACACTTTGCATGGCAAACATTTCACCAGAATATTTCGCCCATTTATTTTTACACCTACCCACTCTTCAACAGTGAGTGAAAATCAGTAAAAGTGTATATTGTTGACCCCATTACAGATAGAAACGGAATGAAACCTTGGAAACGACAGCAGTTAGAACTTGTCAAACAAGAGCCAAATGCATGACAGAGCAATAGAAAAGTGGACCATGAATGGGTTGTTTTTCTGCAGAATTATTTGGGAACTGCCTAGCAGGTGAAGATGCAGAATTATTGTAGTTCTGACTAGGTATTTGCCAACAACAACTGTGAACTTTAACTTAATCTCATTGCCAACTGGCACAAAATTGATACTCAATGAGGCCTATCCTAGAGTGACATACATTCATAATGCCCTTATACTGATAATGATCAAAGTGAAAAAAATAATTGGCACTATAAAGCCAGGATTGTGCTGACATGCCATTTAAACCATATGCATAGTTACTGACATCACATAATGCAGAGGCAAAACGGGGGCCCGGGTAGTCGAGTGGTTTAATGTACTTACCTATCACTGCCATCTCACCTTTGTCTGTGTTGGTTAGAGTTTGGGCTCGGCATCTGTGGGTATGTGAGAAAACTTGCCAGTAGCTTCCCCTGTTTTTGGTGGTTCATTCCGGGGTGTTTCCAGGTTCATCCTCCACAAGTTATACTGGCCGCCATGTGCAGTCTATCATGTGCTGACAAATAGCATTTAGCCATCAACAACAACAACAACAACAGGCAGACAAGTTCTACCCTGTTCTCTTGTGACCATAAATAGGGTAAACAGCATGGATCCTGTTCTGCTGGCACATCTGGTAGCAGTAGGTTCAGGTCATTGCTGATTGCAGTTGGTTAGGTATTATACATTTCAAATATAAGACATTAATTGTGTCATAATTTACTTTCAGAATGGAGACAGAATGATCAGCTATGAGCAATGTACCACTATCAACTATTGCCTACTGCTTTTCCGTAACATTCTGTACATCCAGGAACCTGATGAACTACAAGTGGGAGAGAATGGGTTACATCTCCAGTTGATGAGGTAAATTTTATCTACTTGTCTGGATCCTCATGCTTCTGTGTGCTTGAATGTAGCTTGGTGCACTTCTTTACCAGATGTTGTCGTGATTCAATTACTTACTGTTTGTCACCTGATGAATGAGGGCATATGGCTGTCAACACCTCAGTGCAGAAAAAAAATGCTGTCTGTGTGACCACTGCCATTTGTCATGAGGGATTTGCCTTTTTTGCCTTGAGAGACAGGCACTTGATTTGAGGGACATCCAGTCTTAAATACAGTAATATTTTCAGCAGATGGAATGGTAGCTTATTCCACAGAACCATACCAGGGTACTGAAAGCTTTTCATAAGTTGATTGGATTAAAGTTTTTATGTTGTTTTGATCTCAGCTGGTAATATGTTGAATAAGACACAAAGCCATTGTGAATTCATGACTGGCTTCATTAAATATGTTATCCAATCATAATACCTTAGGAGAACTACTCTTACTTCACAAATCCAGCCCTCTTGGATAACACCTTTAGCTAAAAGAAGCTAGAAGTTATCTGCCCACCTAGGTCTAGGTGGTAGTTGGGCAGAGTGATCTGCCCTTGGTATAGGAAATGGCACCAAATCCCAATTATGGTATATCTCACTTACTACTTACACTTGTGCCAAGCAGCATGCTCTCACCAAGAGAGACGTCGCAAAATCTCCTACCAAGTTTTAGGAAGTTCTCCACTTACAGGTTTGAGGAATCTTCACTTAAAAAGGGAAATATACTCCATTTCAGTTTCCAACTTTTTTTTCTACCTATGACAACAAAGGTTTAAGAAGAAATCAATTTTTTCCAATAAAATATGTTTCTTCGAGGATACTTACCCAATCATAATACAAATACACTGTCCCAGCCTCCCCAGTTACATACACATAGAGAACATGCCTTATGCTTCAGTAGTAACTGAGGTATTCATGGAATTTGGCACCAATCACTATACCATGGTGAGATCACTCGACCTGACCATCACCAAGGTGAGCAGATAACTTAGCTTCTTTTAGCTTAAAGTGTCATCTGGGAGGGCTGGATTTGTGAGGTAGTAGTAGTTCTCCTAAGGTATTATGATTGGGGAAGTATTTTCAAAGAAACATATTTTGCCCGAAAAAATTGGTTTCTCTGTGATACATTCTTACAGGAAATTTTATTTTTAATTTAATTTGGTTTTAGTTGTTGTTTTGTTTAAATTCAATTTTCCACATTGTGTTGGAATGGGGATATCAGTCTTGCGTTTCAAGATTTCAGGATGTCATTGATGGGTTAACTGTAGCAAATACTTATTTTACTGGCCCTGCTGATGGGTTGTGAGAACCATCTTCCAATTGTGGTACAAAAAACTCTAATCTCTAATACAGCATTCTCTACAAGACGAGGTATAAGGTTGGTATGGCCATGGATCCAATTTCATTAAGTGCTAATAAACTTGCATGTTTAATGTATTTAATTATAAGGCAGTCTCATTATAAATAAGGCAGTCTCATTATAATGTGGTCTACTCTGTGGTTTCCATTAATTGCATTATAATGAGGGAGTGTTGTACTTGGATAAATGAAAGATAGCACAACTAGACTGTATTTTAGACTCAATACAGCAGCAAAAAGAAAAGACAAACTGTATTTAAGACCTGATATATTCCATGATCTATTTTGAAACTTTAGTAAATTTACCTACAGTGCTTGGAAAATTATATAAGATGGTCGAATAAAAAATTCATTAGTTTGCATTTTTGTTATTTTACATTGCAGCAAACCTGTATCTCTCATTTCTCAGTGTACAGTATTCTCTTTATTCAGTTTATAGAATTGTTTTGTCCTGGATTTTAAAACTACTCCAGCCTTGGTATTTAAGATGCTTGCCTGCCCATCTGTCTGCCTGTCCAGTGTCAGCGCTGGTTGATGTTTGTGTTACCTGAAAACCTAGTTTAACATTGGTGTTTGTTCATGTAAACCCTCTTAACAACATTTGGTTTCATTCCCTTGTGTTCTTTGACAACTGT
Source organism: Megalonaias nervosa (assembly GCA_016617855.1). NCBI lineage: Eukaryota > Metazoa > Mollusca > Bivalvia > Unionida > Unionidae > Megalonaias > Megalonaias nervosa. The sequence goes on along the minus strand of JAECUM010001634.1, from coordinate 104,877 downwards.
TCAATGAGTAAAAAACAAAAATGTATGTCAAATGTATATATGGAATTAAGGAGGTGGGGTGGGGTGGGGTGAGTAATCTGGCAGGATGTGTGGTGAGGTAGTAGTGATAAGACAGAATGAAAGACATAATAAATTCACACATCCTCTTTGTATTTGAGTTCTCTAGCTTTCTTAGACTTTTCGTCCATGCAAAGTTAATAATTTCAAGAAAAAAATAACACTGCTTACTTTTAATGCATTGAAACCTGTTTTATCCAGTCCTGTTTTATTCAGATCCCTTGCAAATGCCACAAAAAAAAAGACCTCAATAGTTTCATCATAATGAGTGTGTCATTGAGTTATCTGTCTCTTATTGTTTAGTCCCATTCATGATAGATAGTTTTCACTTTACATGTCATCCATTTTTTTAAACTATAATTGTAATCATTAGATTCCTGTAGAGTGGTGCAACTTTCTAAAGGGAAATAAATCTCCATGGTAACAGTAACGAGACAGTACATCCTATCTGATGATTGTCAAGCATTTGTTCATCCACATTGATAATCACTCTTAAATAGACACTCACTATTTGTTTCTGTGTTAACTTTTGTTTCATTCGTTTATTTTTGTTTCAGATACCTCTTTCAGAGTGGATTAGATGACATTATTCTTCAGCTGCTGTCGATGCCACAGAGGGTAAGAAAATTGCCTGATCTAGTACCATATATACTTGCTTTTAAACTGAGTCCGAATGAAGATTGTACAGATCCAGATTTGTCATTGCGTGAGGTGCCAGCAATCCTAGGTCTATGCACTTTGTTTGGAGTAATCAATAGAATAAATAAAATAAATTCTGCTGGCAGATTATTCAACAGTAAATAAGGGTCATTGTTATTTTCAGTTGAACTTGACTTATAGGTTAGTATATATGGTGCTGTATTCAAAATGTGCCCACATTGTGCACATAAGAAGTTATTATTTGGGTCAGTTTTGCCAGGTTTATGCATGTCATACTAAGCACATGTTAATAATAGTATAAATAACATTTCCAATGTACATATTAGAAGTGTTTGCTTTCTTTGGGAGCTCTCCATTTTGGAGGTACATTGTCTCCCTTAATATCGTTGAGCTAAATAAAGCATGAACAAGATTCATTTTTGAGACTGATTTGACTTACAGAGTTATGTGGTAATACAAGATTAGACATAATATAATATCAAGTTTCATGAAAATAACAATTTTCTTGGCAGAATTCAGCATCCACATCTCTCTCATGAGGCATGCAGGGATTGAGACAAGTTAGGAGTTTGGACTGAAATGAGGGCACATTTGAAAGCATATGTTGATATTACATTGAATACAGTAGTTGACAGCACAGGGGTTCATTACAAGGAAAATTAGGAGTATCCATCAATGAATCAATCGATGGGGGGGTCTAACCTGTAACAATATAACACAAGGGAAGACATGAGTCCACACCCCTCGGTAGTTCCAACCCTGCTAGTTTATCCTAATTGAATCTGCTAATTTCCAGCTTAAGCCAATCATAATCAAGAATAGTTTAATTTTCTAAACAGCTCAACACACTTCGTTTAATTTGTGACATATTGGAGAAAATGCAACTATTGTTCGCTGATTTTGACTTCTGGACAAGTACAAGCCATGCAGTGCCATTTGCATTCAGATAGTCTTGGATTTCACCATTGACCGAAAGAGGTTTAGATTAGAGGTTGTTTGGATCTCACATGTTCTGGCGACCTTTGAATTAGCCAACGGAAATGCAGCTTCAGAAATCTTAAAGTATATCAAACTGTTTGGCACACATTGATCCTCTTCAGCCATGCTGCTCAGTCACCCAAACATGAAGATAAAAGACTTCATCTGATTGGCTGATAAAATGTGCAATTATGGTTATAACATTGGTGACCAGAGCATGACCCTTAAGCGGTCATTATCAGATCATTCTTATAGAACAGTGGATTTTAATCATATTGCTCTTGGCTTCATCACTTCACCAAATTGTACTATGCTGCATGTTACAAGTGAAATGATTAGCATTATTGGGTGGGGAGCAGATGGGTTTCCTTACAAAATCTGCCGAGTTCTTAAATATTTAAACACTTCTTTGAGTGAAACCAATTTTATATGCATTTTTTACACCCAACGTTAAGTCTGGTTTTGTCCGTCCAGTTGGAGAGAGTTTCATGAAGCTTTGTCCAGTATATATCAGGACTAGGTCGTGTGTCATATACACCTAAAGGTCAAGGTCATAGCATTGCCCTTTGCCTAAAGGTCAAGGTCACAGGAAGCAAAACTGTAATTATGTGATGGTTGGAGAGCGTTACATCAAACCTTGCGCAAATATACATGATGATTGAAAAGTGTGACTTGTACCATGGCAACATCTACAGCCTCATGGCCAAGGTCACAACAAAGAAAATGTAATTCTGTGCGATGTAACCTTGTCCTGAGTATCTTTTGAACAACTGAAGATATTGTGATACAATTTTAGCCAATTATCTGATTCTGTGTTTTGTATAGACAGTGGGTCACATACTATAGCCATGCCTCCTGCATCAAGGTGAAGACCACAGCAATGGAATATGTATATGACCTAGATCATGTCTTGAGCATAGCTTTTGGAGCCACTGTAGATGTGTCAATTAAACATTAACCAGTTATATATCATGACCAGACAGTATGTTTACATATGATAACCACATCCTCTGCCAAAACATGAAGGTCCTTGCAGGAAAAATATAAATCAGTTGCCGATATCCGTGTATTTTTATCACTTTTGAACCAATAACGATATTTTAATGATACTTTAGTCTGTTGATATTTTTTGACAGGCTTTTGTGTATTTAGCCCTGACCCCAGATTTCAAGTTTAAGGTCCCAACAAAGGATATGTAAATCATAGACCTTAAGGTCCCAACAAAGGATATGTAAGTCATAGACCTTAAGGTCCCAACATAGGATATGTAAGTCATAGACCTTAAGGTCCCAACATAGGATATGTAAGTCAGAGACCTTAAGGTCCCAACAAAGGATATGTAAGTCATAGACCTTAAGGTCCCAACAAAGGTTATGTAAGTCATAGACCTTTTCCCTTATCTAGGCCATCACTCTATAAAACTATAAATATTTTGATGAATTTTTACTCGGGTCTAAACCATGTCATACAGTCATCAAGTCCCTAGCACCAAGGTCAATGTCATTAGATGGGGGTATCATGTACCATTTAGTTGTACTCCATTTTTTATCAGGGGCTATCTCCTTTAGCAATTAGTCATTGGTTCAGTTGCCATCAAGTAAATGTCATCTTAGACTAATAATCAGTAACAAAATGCTATGATTTCAAATATGTTTCTGGTTATAAATTTTTGTAGCTCAGTGAAAAACAATGATTTTTTTTTGTCAGTACTTATATAGGAGGAGATCCCATTGTTTCTCCATATGGATCATTTTGTTTTTATATTTGTGGTGAGCAGCACGAACAAAATCTATCATAAATAGTACCATAGTCACTTCACAGTATTGATAAAAATCTATAATTATTGGTACCATAGTCATTTCACAGTATTGATAATTTTCCATGAAGTGCTTTTCTCCATTGAACAATAATCCTATCCCAGTATTCTCAACAACTTTTCAACATAATGCTGAAGCTCAAAGTTTGACAATTTTGACAGTCTCCAACTTTAATACTAAGACATTTCTGATCATAGATTTATCATAATTTTTTATCTTTAGTATCTCAGCTCATATGCTTATTTTCTTGTACTGAATGTGATGCATTCAGGGTATTCTGTTTGATTTGGAGATTTTATCTTGGGTTTTGTGCTCAAAATGTTTAGGGCCTGATTGCATATTCTTGGAAGTTCTTAAGCTAGAAACATTAGCACATGCACTTCGAGTTTTGACTGTACTCTATAACTTTGATTTTTCCAATAGAAGTCAGTGACAGTCATAGAACATTATGCATTTTCTTAACCTTTATTCCTCTACTTGCATGCAGAAATACATGGATACAGATTTGTTTCTAAAATGCCTTATATAAACTTTGGTTATTTGGTTTGAGCTAGATTTTTATGATAAATATGTTTTCAGAACTTGGCGACTTTGTGTTACAGTTACACTCACTGAAGCTCCTCATAATAAAGCATTGGTCGTGGATCCCATTAAATTGATTAGATTATGTTTCATTATTGGTGCTTTATTTATTTCTCTTTGTTTTGATTCAAGGCTGTTGGAATTAATTTTAATGTGATTTCAAATTATTGTATTTTAATACGCTATCAGTGCATGGGCATTTTTGGAACAAACCTTATTATAAAGCTCCCTTTTAAAGCATTCCATTTCTATGGCTCCAGTCAACAGTGTTATAAAGAGGGACCATTGTAAGATTGAGCTTTAAGCTTCCGTAGGAGTCTTCTTACATTAAGATCTGATTGTTTGATATCAGGAATTAGATAATATGTAATTGCAACAATGTTAATTGAGAATTGTATGACATGATTAACTTTTTTTTTTTCAGGAATTTTGGAGTCTTTGTATAATCCAGCTCGTCTCACTGTTCTATAAGAACTATGTAAGTCATGTAAACCTATGACTGTTTAAAAATCATCGTGTTTGTTATGAAGTAAGCCATGAGGTCAGCTTCTCACAATGTTTTTTGTATGAACATGATTTTGCAGTATATTCATTACCCTTGCTAAGTGGTTAATTTTGTTTGGGGTTTTTTGGGGTTTTGTTTTTTGTTTTGTTTGGTGTTGAATGACACAACACATAATAAACCATATAATACCTATACACCTTACCATTGCATTTAACCTGTGCAGGATTTCAGCCAATGTTGAGCGCAGAGTCCACCATGTTAAACACAGACGTAGCAGCTTTGCAGCTAAGTGCTTCCAAGAGACCAGTCTCATTTGATCCTTGCTGAACCAAATTGACAAGAGACCTGTAGAAATTGTGCCTTCCTTTCATCAGTTGATTTGTCAGTCAGTGGGGGTTACAACTTCCACAACATACCATCACTAAATATAGTAGAATTTCCATGAAAATCAATACCAACTACCATATATACTTGTTTGTAAGTTGAGCCCAATTGCAAACTGCACAGACCCATTTCTGCCATTGCAAAATGCACTAACAGATCTGGGTCTATGCAGTTTGCTAGGAGTGGTTTGTGGTTTTGGAGTTTAATGATATTTTCAGAACGTGATAGTCTATACATGGCAGCTAGTATATCTGATATGTATGAACTTGATTTTTAGATTTTAGTGTCAGCATTTATTGGAGTTTCTATTGCTCATTCTTTCAGATTTTGGTTTCTTCTTCTGATATATTACCTTAGCTTATATCTGGGGTTTTTGTGACTGGAATCAGTAACATGCTTCTCTGTCAAACACATAATGTGATGACATTAACATTAGGAAATTGCTTTCTGCTACCTCTCAATCCATCTCTTCAAGAAAGATTAAAATTAAAACATCTTTACAGCATGTAGACCAAGGGAAGTAACTCTTAACTGCACTTGTTCCTTCTAGGTGGCCAGCTGTATTCCAGATGTTATCAGTTTAAACATTTGCTTGCAACTGTGAATAGTACTTCTAAAGAATCCATTGCATTTATAATCAAACTTGACCATGCAACTTTTTTTTCTGTGGTATATTAAGTCAGAAGGTTGATATACATAGCATATACAACATTTGAATTTTATTTGTATTTATGCATTTTATTTGGCAAAATGTTATTTGTCCATGTGATATTGACCAGTAACGCTTAAGTTTTCACTGTTGTAATGGTATTATGCTGTTAAATTTCTGCTTATTGTGCATTTCTCAAGTTCACTTGCTTGAACAATTTGTATATTTATTGAATGCCCTTTTTGTTTTTTCTTCTATATTTAATTACAGAAATTTCATTCACATGCATGAAGCGCAGATGCTTTAAAATCATGAATGGCAACATGCCTTTGCTTTCACAAAATGCTCTTCCTCACACCCATGTTGTATGTGTGCAGTGGGGGCAGAATGTGTGAGTGTGTGATTTTGATTTTTATCATAGCTTTAACAATTTTTCAGTCATATCACTACAATGTTTGCAGTGTGACAGTTTATAGTGATGTCTAGCACTGGGGCATCATGCCACAGACGTGTAGCATCATGTCCCACCCAGTCACATTATCCTGACACCAGGCCGACCAGTCCTAACACCAACCTCTTAATGCTGAGTGCCTAGAAAGCCAGCTTTTAGTGCCATTTTTTATAAGTCTTTGGTGTGACTTGGTCTTGGTTCGTACCCACAACCTCCCGCATCATAGGGGATGCTCTAACCACTAGGCCACTGGAACAATGGGGGCAGAAGATGTTTGGTCCAAGGTCTTGAGAAGGCAGTTGAAGGCCCCAAAAAAGTCGCACTCAAAATCTTCTGACCACAAGTATTCAACATTCATCCAAAATTTACAATCACTGACCCATTTTGTGGGGGTTGTTGAGATGCCACCCTACTCCTAACAGAGATATCTAAAACCGTGACTACAGTGAAGATCACTTCAGATCTAGTTAGAACCATCCTAAGTGATTCAACTCTAGCTATATTGGAATTATATATGATTAACATACTACCGCGAGATCTGTAATCTAGAATGTCAGCGAGCAAGTTGGATGAAACTAGGACCATTTTTAACCCAATCTGGCAGCTGACTGGACCTAGGCCCCTATCCCTGCCTATTCATGAAGGGGGGGATACAGACTTGCCTGAACATTCTGATCCAACCATTGTAAAAGCTGAAATTCAGTTTTAAGGCAGCAATTAAGAGATATAAAAGATTTTTGCCTCCATCAGAATCTCTTCTGGCAGTTAGTATTACTTACAAGGTTAGTACCTTGGCGAACTTTATGAAGATGATGAAAATCGGTCCTTCATAATTTTACCATGGTCATCAGAAATTACCAATTTTACCACGATCATCAGAAATTACCAGGTGACTCTTGGACACAGGTTTTGGCCTTGGTAACTTGAAGGCCTTGTTTTCGGTGAGTCAGTTGCCTGTACCTTTATCACCAAACTGGTACAAATCACATACTAATGCTTATCATTCGGATGTACCTTGTCTAGACATGGATATCACTGCTGTTAACATGTTTGCTTCATTCTGCTATAAGGTGGACATACAACTTGCTCCCTACTTGACCTGGTCTGACTTGCAATTTTTTGCCTAGTTGAGGAGACCAGAAGTGACCATGCCTGTGAATTGGTAGTGGCTGGTGGCAGGAATACCTTTAGCAGCAACATAACTGGAAATCAGAATCTGTACAGATGCCAGCTTGTGAAATTGGGTGCAACACTTGCAAGTTTACAAGACATAATATCCCATGCTTCACTTAACATAATGGTCAGCCTCTCTCAAGAATGTACCTTGAAAATCATTTTGTAGTGTCTTCTATTCTCTCAAACAGTCACATCTCAGCCCATGATTTTATTTGCCTATTGGGTCTTCTCACTGATTTAGCTGATCTAATCATATTGGGCCACCTATTTATGAGACCATTAAATAATGATTCCCTTCTCTCAGTGACAACTGAAGCTTTGCGCTCTGGCTCAAGCATGATTAGAATTTTAGGATACCGGATGTCCCATCTCAGCTAATGGGAGAACCTCACCTGGCTTACAGAGGATATTCTGTTGTGGAACCAACCTCCAGGAATTACAATCTGGATGGATGCCAGCTTGATAGGCTGGATGCCCTTGATGCAGGAAGTGGACAGAGTGGCACATCAGGAGCATTCATTACACATCAGTCTCTTGCTATGTTGAATACATTTCCATTGTGTACAGAGATGCTGTCTGGAAATGGCATGTTCATTCTATCTGGCAAATCCAATGTAGTAAACTACATTAGAAAGCAAGGAGTAATTAAATCCCTGGATCTCTGCTCTTATGTTTTGGATTTTCTCACATATTGTCATTGCTGACAAATCCATATCCAGGTTGGCCATGTCACAGCCAGATTTGGTACCCTAGCAGCCTATTTGAACCAGTGGAATCAGTCATTGAACCAATGGAAACCAAATGGTCTGTTCACCCCTCATTATTCAGCAACTCAGCACCTGCTTGGGTTAACTACTTGTGAATCTGTTTGTAGCAAGGTGGAATGTAGAGCCACCAACCTTTGCTTCTCCAGTCCCAGATCCTAAAGCCAGGTCAGTCTGTGCTCTTTCCAGGAACTGGAATGTTCTAAATGCACATACATTCCTTTCAACCCTAATGAGCCCCCCAAGTCTTGCAGTAATTGAAGGAATCATTGTGCCATCTGGTCCTGATTTCTCCCCTCAAGGGGGAATAAATCATGGATAAGCATTCTGTTGAACTTGGCAGCAGAAATTCACAGGAAAATCTTGGCCTTTCCTCACCTGTTCAGGCAACCAAGAATGCACGTCTTTCATTTGAACCCAGAATTATTCAACCTCTGTGCATGGCTCATATCTAGCAAGCCTTCAGGGGGAAAAAAGTTCTCAAAACAAAGGGTGGACAGAACCTCTTGGGCAAGAAGACCCAACACTCTGAAAGCATATGAAGGAAAGTAGAGTTTTTTCTTCCAATGGTTCAAGTGGAAGTTTACCACTCAACTAACAGCCTTGATACCACAGATAACTAAGTTTCTCATTTGCCTCTTTGAAAATAAAAAATTAACCACCATCACAAAAAGACTGTCTTTCCATGATCTGAGATATATTTCATTATCATGGAGAGGAGGATATAAGCCAAAACAAGACCTTTCTGACCCCCTGGCAGACTTTACTTTTTCCTGACCAATGGCTGTGTCTAAAGTGGAATCTACTGAGAGTTTTAAAATGACTAAATAAAACACTTTCAAACCATTCTCATGAGATACACCTTGACTCGCCTCCAGAATAAAAGCTGCCTCCTCGTTGTTCTAGCAGCAGCAGGCAAAATCATTGAGATAAATGCCTTATTGCAATCCAAATTGTCTGCAGTTTTGTTTCAGTGCTTCAGTTTCATTTATGATGACTCATGCTTTTTAAGGACAGGGTCCCACTCACTGGGCACCACTCTTTTGTAATGAAACCTCTTTCATTGTTAGACCCATTGCCTCAAGATGGTATACAGGACTCAGTAATGGTTTAAATGGGTACCTGAAGTGAGCTGAGATGATGAGAAGAGGGAGATCTTCTTGATCTCCACCATCAGAAGGAAGAAAAGGATGATGTCTCACTTCAGGATCTTACATCTTCATATGATTGTTTGAGTTTGTGTATAATAAAAACCTACCCAGAAGCTAATTAATTTTTTGGACACATGAGCTCATGAGGTTAGGGCAGTACTGCAAGCATAGTATTCGGGTGTAAAATGTTCTCTAACCATCATTATCCAAGCTGTGGGAAGGCAGTAAGATTAAAACTTTATTTCAGAGATCTCTCATCTCAGAGGGCACAGTTTGTCCTGCTGTAACCTATAGAGGCACAATGGGCTCTCTTGCCAGGTTGTTTAACAACTTCACAATGACATGAAAACCTAACTTAATGCTGGATTTGCACAGTTGAAATTTTGCACAGCAAGCCATGCCTGGGTATAGTGAGATGCAAACTGTAGTCTCCCTCTATCTCTTGCCAATTCTCTTAATGAATTTTGATTAGGTAACATGTTTGAAGTAGGAACACATTTTTGAATTAAAATGTTTCTTTGATAATACTTACCCATTTATTATACAGGCATAAACTCCCAGCCACCTGGCAGTTGCATTCCTACCTTGAAAAAATGTGTGTGTCTGCTCCAGGAGTAACTGAAGTATGAACAGGAGTTAGTCATAATTCTTCTGTCCAATGGGGGAGATCACTGTTTTTACTTCCTCCCAGGTGGGCAGACTTAACACACTTTTATTGCTAAAACCAAGCTTGGGAAGGCTGGGTTTGAGAGTTATTTGTGATACTTAGGATGTATTGGGTAATTGTTATCAAAGAAACATATTATGCTTTAAGAATTGGTATCACATAGTGGTAAGGACTTTGCATTACTACATGTCACTGCTGTGTGATACTGCTAATTGCTACATCCCAGTCTGGGAAGTCATTTTTATGATATGACAAAATTTCTCAAGATAAATGTTGTGTGATAAATCAACTCTAGTTGTGGTTAGCTCACTAAGTGATTATGACTGCTAGTAGACTTTACTAAGTGATTCTTGGCTCCAATGGGTTTCAACCATTTCTTGTATATGGTAAATTGTCCATTTGGTTTTACCTGATAAAGTTTGTATTACTAATAATGGTAACAAACTTAAGGTCTTTGTAAAATTAGTAACAGAGTATAGATCCACTGGTCTTTCAGATCAGTTTTAAATGTCAAGATAGGCAACTAAACTTTATGTAAATGGTTAGATCAGATTGTACTTACCTCTGCCAGATATTGATCCACTAATGCAACAATAGTGGAAAATGTTTTTACAACAAAATCACAATAATTTCTAAAAAATGTTTCCAATATAAATATAAAATTCTCTAGTCACATATAAAGAAAAGAAAATTTAGAAGAATGTTATAAAGATATTTAGAGCAGTATGTTTACAAGAGTAAAAGGACCATAAATAGCAATATCACTGAATTGATGCTCTTCCATTTAATTAATGAATATATATTAGTTGCTGCAGTCCTCCAAACCTTCTTTGTTTTCAGTACTTCGATGATAACAAGTCTAAAGATTTCATTATCTATTCTCTTTTTTTCAGCTGGATTATTTTCCCAATCATGATGAAGATAATGAGGATTTGGATATCAGTGTTTTTGGGGACTCAGAGTTAAGCAGTGACATATATGAGGACCTAAACACATCTGGATCTCAGGTGATGGAGAGTTCTGGTTCACCCTTCCATTGTGAGTCCTCAATCTCTCAGCCAGTGGGGCAGAATTCTTTAGATTCTAGGTTGATGGAGAGTGATGTGGCAGGATCTGGAACCGATTGGTATACTTATAAATTAGATGAGATGGAAGATAGCCAGCTTTACAGGGAACTTGAGTATTCAGGCAGGGATCAAGAGGACGACTTTTTGACTTCAATCCCAATAAGTGGCTCCAGGGAAGGAGTGTCTGAAAAGGGAACTTGCTCCAAACAATCGTCTTTCGATTCAAGTCTTAAGTCCCAAGATGGAGATGACATTGAGTCATGTTCTAATATCGAGTTTTACAAGTAAGAGTTCTTGCCCCACATTTAATGTAAAAGGTAGATTATAAAAAGAGAGTTAGTTTCCTTTATGTGATTTTTTTTTTAGGTTATTAATGAGGAGGGTTATAACCTATACTCTACTGTAGGTCACCTTGTTATTAAAGATAATGCAAGGAGAGGTAAAGCAACCAAAGCTGCCATTCAGTTTCCAGTTTTCGATTGAAAGATTCCCAGTTCAAACTTCAAATGTTATGGAAATCGGGATAATCAGTATACTTGGCAAAATATGTGGAATGAAAACTATACGAACTTCATAATATCAAACACGTCATTGGAAAATAGTATTCCTTTCATAGAAAATAGAGCTGAGGTGCATACATGCCAACCATTATGCTTTTGGCATAATCATTACGCCTTTTTTCACTAAATTACGCCTTACGTGTAAACGTATATGGATTACGCGATTTCGGTATATGCCTCTTCAAAAAAAAAAAAATCAATAATTTGTTTTCTTGTTTTTATTAACATCCCATTAATCCCACAGACCGTATTCTAGAAAAGATGGCTTCTACGTAACTACGATAAAAGAGCACACTTGTCCATAGACTTCATGCACTTTCCTAACAGTATTATGTTCTATTTATAGCAGCTGTCCTATTTCCAAGAAACATGCTGGTTTCTACTTTCAAACTTTTGACCTCTGATTCTATTTATAGCAGCCGTATGGCTTAGTTAAGAGAGAACAGACTGGTTTTCTGACTTTTAATCTTTACTCGCAGATTCTTTGTTCTAATTCATATTTGGTACAGAACCAGACTTTAGGATATTTGGTGCTAAAAGTCAGTCAGATTTATTCAAGTCGATGTGTGTGCTAGAGCAAAAGTTTTTCAAATAATTTCACAGATGGATTAAATAAAGACGAGTAACCGATTAAGAGATGAATACATGAATTACATAACGCAGCATTCCATTCTAGGGCAGATTGATGCCCATTGCAGGCTGTATGGAAAGGATTTTACTATTATTCATGGTGGTAAATTTGATGTGGAGCAACACTTGAAAACTAAAGAAATCTTGAATTATGCTAACTCCAGTACTAACGTAACTTCTTTTTAACAGCAAAACACAATTGTGGACACAAATGTTACAAATGTAGACTTGCAGATGTGTTATTTACTGAGTTCTTAATAGAACACGGACTACCCATAGCGGTAGAAGACTACTTTGGTCCTTTAATCAGACAGATGTTTCCTGATTCCAAAATTGCAGAATACATGCATGTGCAAGAGCAAAATCATCTAATATTTTTCAGTGTTTAGCTGAAGATACTTCACTTAAAATTGCAGAAGCCATGAAAATTGGGTCGTTTAGTATTGCCACAGACGGGAGTAGTAATTATGATTACAAAAAGTTGTACTCAGTCTGTGTAAGAGACTTTGACAACAAAAAGGGCAAAGTCAGAGTGCTCTTATTTCGTTACCAGAATTAACAGTAAATTCCACTGTAGAAAACATTTTTGATTTGCGTGATAATGTTTTCAATAAACATGATATAAATTGAGAGAGCTGTGTGGGGTTTTCAGCCGATAATGCATCCAGTGATAACTGGAATTCATAAAGGAATTGCATTCTATATTTTGAAAAATGTCTTATCAGTGTACAGCACAGGTTTTCGCTGTCATTTGATGCACCTTGCTGCATGAAAAGCTGCCAATAAATTAGAAGGAGAATGCCTGAAGTATCAAGTTGGCATTCTACCTGACATGCGGACAGAGTTGATCTTTTTTTTCATCTTATTTCCCAGCTAAATGACCCAATAACTGGAAAATATAAATTTCCTCTTCTTTGTCAGGTTATGAAAGGAATATTGGTTCTTTACCATTCAAATGCTGGCAGTGAGAGATTGTTAACAAAAATAAAACTTAATTCAGATCCAGGCTCAGTAATCTAGTACTTGGTGCTCTACCAGTGTGCAAAACATTCATAGTCTCAGCTGGTACAAAGTGTTTTGAAATGCAACATGAGAGTCTGTTGCTTTTTAAATCTAAAAGTGCTACATATGAAAACTTGAAGCAGTAATTAATGGTAAAAGACAGTAGGGGTAAAAAAAAATCATTTTGTACATATGCTCATTGAATTTGTATCATGTTATATATAGATTCCTCTTTTTCTTCTCGGATTACTCTTTTTGTCCTCTGGGATTACACTTTTTCATCGCCAGGGGTTGGCATGTATGGAGGTGTTATTGTGTCTATGGCATGGAAGATGAACTTCGACCAGAGTATGTACAATTCCAGTGGCAGTTTAACAGCGGAACACATTCTTTGTCAAGTGTATTGACTTCCACTCTAAACTTTGATAAAACTTGGCATTTTTGTATTTAGTGGCAGCATCTTTTACCAGTTTGGGTTAAACTTTGATAAAACTTGGCATTTTAGTATCTAGTGGCAGTATTTTTTACCAGTTTGGGTTCAAGGCTTTATGTGTGTGAACATGATGCATTCAACAAATATGAATGAATTTTGCTGATTAAGATAATGCGTCATCAAACATAGGTTTGCTAGGAACCTGTAAAAGATTTTCACTAAATATCTGCTTTTGAGTTGAAAAGGTTTACAAGTGCCCCACCCCACAAAAAATGAATAATGCACCCACATGTTCTAAATTCCATTCAGTATATATTGTTATGTTACCAATATAATACCAATTTAGGTCTTGCTTGAAAGCTGGAATCTGCCTCTTTAAATTTGATACATTTTTTATATTTAGGTGCTTTCAAATATAAATTTGGAGAAGAATAGAAATCAAATACAAAGTGTGAAAAGAACAGTAAAATATATCCATTTTTGTCTTTAAAGGACCATGTGGTGGACTTTTTCATGTTAAATATTGTTTTGTTTTCTTTAAAGTATGTACATGTTCCGTATCACACACGGCACTGTTAGGAAAAGGCTCAGATTGGCAAAAATTGGATGTACCACACAGGGCACAAAGCATCAAGTTAATTTACAAATAATACTGATGGAAATTTATTTCAATTATATTAGTTACCTTTAAAAAAAAATTTCATCAGAACATTTCATGTGTGACCTTTATTTTGAAGAAAGACCATTTCAAGTTTGTAAGCCATCACACAGCTTCGTATTGTTTTTGGTCCTACAAAAGTAATGGGCTTCTGGCCAGAAGAGTATAGGTTTAAATCTGGGCCAAGTCTGGGTCAACTACTGCAGTATGCCTTTGGGCAGATTACTTTGTTTTCACTCCAGGTGCCTTTACATGATGTTATTTTGCTGCCTGGCCATCAAACACTAAAGCCAAACCAAACAAAGTACCTAGTCTGTGCTCTCCCCATAAGTTTTTGAAGCTGTAGGGGTACATGTAATGTTTCTGGTAACATGGAAATTACTTCACAAGACTATAAATATTCAGGTTTGTTCTCTAATGTACACCATAATATTAAATAGTAAAGAAAAACTAATATGTTTCAAAGAGAAATAAATATTCAAAAGATAATATGGCTGTTACAGGTTAGGCAAAAAAAATATGTGTTTTCCTACTGGTTTTAAAATTTGTATAGGTAGGTATTTATATAAATAAAAGCATATACATTATAATGATTTGTATACATGATATACTAAGTGCCTCAAGTACTGGGGCTAAACTGGCTCAGTTAGATGCACAAATAAATTTAAGGAGTTTTTATTTTAATTTTTTTTTTAAATACTTGGGGGAAAAAGTGCTAGGGTTGCAATTTAAAACAGGGACAGTTGGCCAACCAGAAACATATATTTGGGGGGCTTTATCAGTATAATAGTGTAAGAACCATCTACTAGATAATTTGCAGCAGTTTTAATTTTTGTTAATCTTTCATGTATGAACTTAATTTCATATTATAATTCTTATTAATCTTATTTTTTATTTTCATTATCTTTTTCTTCTTTTTTAGCTCTGCTGGTTTTAGACCAGAAAAGTTTATGGGATGGCCTATTGTATGTCAGTCGACATCCATCTGTCCATTGCACAAATTATCACTGTTTTTCAATAAATTACTTTTAGGATTGCCCTGAAACTTTACACACACCTTCATTCCATAGTCTAGTTGGTCTTCAGTGAAAATAGTGCTGCTCAGACATTAATATGGCTGCCCTACAGCAGCTATTTTGAAAATGATATCACTATTCCTCTTGAATGGATGATCATATTGAACTGTAGTTTTAACTCAAAGACTTCCAGACCTGCCGAATCTTACAGTTTGACTGTAAGTCTTACAGAAATGACCTTTAAGTTACAGACTCATGAATTAATGAAAGAACTTTTGAAAATAGGTTGTTGCAATCAGTCCTGAAGCTGGCTTATTCATGTTTGATCTGGATCTAGATTTTATTATTAGATTTAGTATAGTTCATCAGGGAACCAGTCTAACTAGACAGGATTACCTCAGTCCTGATGCTGGCTTATATGTGTTTGATCTGGATCAATAATTTCATATTAGATTTAGTATAGTTCATCAGGGAACCAGTCTAACTAGACAGGATTACCTCAGACACTTTAAACTGCCCATAGTGTCAAACTGTTGCTTAATACAGCATCATACATAAATGGCATCCATTAAGTGAAAACATGTTGAAGATGAAAAAGACAATAATCCTCTTAAAAAGTTTAAACAATCGGCACAGAAGTATAAAAGTAAATATTCAGATTCTTGGGGTAAAAATGCAGGAAAAGCAGTAATTACTTGATTGGACATCATGTGTTGATTTGAGTATGACTCATGGTAAAAGAGATGATAGCTCTCACAAGATCATCTTCTTCTCATGGGTCGGTGGTTCTTTCCGGGGATTTCCCGGTTTCTTCCTCCACCGTTAATACTGGCCGCCATGTATAGCCTATCGTGTGCTGAAAAATGGCGTTAAGCCCCACAACAACAACAACAACAACAAGATCATCTTCAAGATAAGCCCAGAGATTATATCAAGTTGAGAGAACAAGCAAAACCACTTTGAATTCCATGTAGTTTGGAGCTGTAGTTTCTGAAAATGTAATATGGGTAATTAAGGCCTAAGTGTACTTTACAAATGTTTTAGTTTTTTAGAACTTTTGCCTTTCTCTTTATCAGCCTCTTATCACACTTTCAACCTGTTTAAATGCCTGTTTTCCAAGTCAGCAATACCTTACTGAAAAGTGCTCCTACTTACAGAAGAATATTTAATGCCTTACTAAGAAATACTTGTTAGGGTTGGCAGGTCAGGACTTCTTATGATTTGTTGTTGGTTCCAAGTGAAAATGGTGCTTATCTGATGTCCAATGTGGTCACAATGTCAGCCATCTTGAAAATCACGTTATCACTAATCCTACTGAATGGAGAGTTATATATCAACATAGTGTTTTCACCAGAAGACTTCATATGATGTATATTTGGTTCTAAATAAAACTGGTTCCATTAGGACATCCAATATGGCCATGGCAGGTATCTTAGCACACTCATTATAATTGCATATCCTGAATGGATGATAATGTCATCATGGGGGTTTCCCGAAAAGACTTTATCAGTTTATGTTGTGATCAGTTCTAACACCTGATGTATTCTTTTGCGTATACAAATGTTTTAAATGGTAACATGAATCAGTGTTATAAAGCAAGCATATGTGTAAATAATAATTACTTTATGTAGAGAGTAATAATTTTAAAGTGACCACTACTTTATTTTACTGCCTGTAGGCTGAGAGAATAAGAGATACAAATTTCGGCTCTGTCAACATTCATATATGGTCATAGCAGACAATGATGTGTGCAATGCTGGTTTTATTTCCACTCGGATTTCTTTCCAGATGTTGATTTTATTTGGTTCTGAAGGTGAACTGGGTGAATAGGGATGCCACCTTTGACTATTTCATTCGGATAGTATTGCAAAAAGTCATCAACATGTTTGTGAATCACCTCTTGTGATGGTGTCTGTTTGCATGTCGTATGAATGGTTAATATTTATTACAATTATAATTATGAATTTGTAAGCATAAGCAGTGTAACCAGTCCAACTAAACTACCAGTTTTTAAGTCAGATGCTAATCTGTATGATGCATATTGCAAAAAAAAATGGCTGAATTCACAACCAGGAGATCTGACAGGCATTGATATATGTGAAATTTGTGCTTATTATTTTGATGCTGCATCACTTGGACAGATCTTTTATATTTGAGTAGGTCATCTATAATTTGTTTGCACCGGTGATGCAAAAACAGCAAAGATTGAACCATGAACATTCATTTACTCATTCCAGGAAATAAACAAATTTGAATTAATCTCATCTTTTTCAGAGAAAGGATCGCCACATTCACAGTTCGATTTACAGCTAAAGGATTTCCCTGTCTTGCCCACATTTTCTTGGTATGTATAGAAACTGTTTCCGTGTTGTTTGTATATGTATGGGTGGATGGATGGATAGACAGAACTATGTACATACATATGTATGTATGTATATATATACCCAGCTGTACATATTCCAAGGTTTCCTAGGAAACCTTGGACAAATTTTCCTAGGAAAATCCTTGGAGTATTGGTTGCTGATTTTCCGAGGTAATAGTCCAAGGACAAAATTTTTTTTATACCAATGTCCAAGGTTTTTATTCTCAATATCTGAGGTTGACCTCAGACTGCCAAGGTTTCTTGTAACCAATACTCCAAGGTTTCCTAGGAATCCTTGGACATATTGTCCGAGGTTTACAAGCATTCTGAGAATTCCTCGGACATATCGTCCAAGGGTTCCTCAGACATATTGTCCAAGGTTTCCTAGGACACATCATCCAAGGTTTCCTAGGACACATCATCCGAGGTTTCCTAGGACACATCGTCCAAGGTTTCCTAGGACACATTATCTGAGGATTCCTAGGACATATTGTCCAAGGTGTCCTAGGACATATCGTCTGAGGATTCCTCAGATACCTTCCTGGCATAAAACATCAGACCAAGAATTGAAGCAAATATTACAGAATATAAGAATACATTTTATTTTTAATTTGTTCAAGACGTACAAATAAAATTTTGAAAAGGTCCAAATATCAAGAATGCCCATAAGGTTCCTTCAGTGCCAAAATGTCCATTTAATTTTGAAAATCCATCCTTTTATATCCTGGTTTCTTGATGGTTTTAGCACTTCATTGATTTTCTTGTTTATCATCACCTCCTTGAAACTCTGCCATTTCTTTTGGATCAGTCCTGCAAAAAAGAAAAAAATATTGGTTGAAAATATAAAATGTGATGAATTAATAAAACAAATAGTATACATATAACTGTTATTGGCAGCCTTAAATTTACAAATCATGTTTGGAATCCTTTAGTTCTGCAACAAGGAATTAACTCTTAAAAAGCTATATTTCTACAACGAACTGTTCTTTGAATTTGGAACCATCATTCTAAATTGTTGATAACAAATTGAGTCAGGATTATATTCTGTTCCTTGCTCAATGGCTTATGAGTTCAAACTAATGTATTCAATCAATAAAATTGTAAGATCCTGATGCACCCCTTTAAAGATATCATTAAAATTACTCAGAATTATTACCTTATTTTATTACATCGTATTGTAATCGACCCATAAAGATATGACACAATGTTTGTTGCTTATAAAGTTTTTAAAAAGTCTGAAATTGTGGCATCTTTATCTTACCTTTGACTTTTTTGGTGTTACCGTCTTAGTCTGTTTTGGTGTTGCCATCTTGGTGGTCTATTTTGTTGCTATTGTCTTAACCATTTTTGGTGGTTTTGGTGATTGTGGATTTGCATCTTGTTTCAACCCTAAATTTAAAAAAAAAAATGTACTTTTCCAATAACATGCAATACATTCCATGCCATTTACTAGTGATGGGAATTGATTACTTGGGAAAAAATAAATATACCCATGTTTATTGCTGAAAAAAAAAGTGGTTAGGCATGTTGGCCTTTAAAAATAAAAATAATAATATTTTTAATTTTGTAACCTGACATTCTTTATAAAGCTAAGAGATCACTGATGCTTGCATTTTTGCAAATTCATATGCAGCAGGTAAAATAAAGCATGAGATCGGTACCATGGACACCATATTTCCTTTTCAATTAGACCAACAAAAGAAATCCAATTTAAGTACTATTTAATATCATCAACATATGACACGCATGAGCATTAATCATCTTAATATGGTACACAAATTTATACCAGAAATGAAGGACATATACTATCAGGGTTTGCAAGGTCTATAAAGTTGTTTAACAGTGGCCATTATGTGATGTCACGAATCACTACCTCATATCTAAAAGTAGAATGCAGCTGAAATTTCGGACAAACACATGATAATATGGCAGGCCAGTACAATTATTTAAAGTATAAAATACTGTACTTAAAGAAAATGGATAAAGTAATTTAGCTTTTTATGGATATACTGAAGCAGTAATGAATCTGATTGATTGCTTTGTAGATTTTCTTGCTGCCTAACAACCTATACACATGGATGTTCTGTTCTATTCTTAAATGTCTTTAACACTATTCATAAACCTATTCTTCTGATTTCATGCACTATTAATAATTATGTACACACGCTTATTTTAAGATCCATTTTTGAGTCATTAAATATTTTTCAGATTTTATTGTTTTTCAACAATTTTAAAATATGACTCATTTTCATGTTTAATAAATATAATACATAATTAAAACCATTATTAATTCTTTTCTTCTAAATTCAACTAATGTTAATGGGTTAGTTTGCTTTACACTATTCAAATCGGGCATAGTTAAATAATTATTATCATTAAAATGTACTATATTCTTGTAATTCACTTCCAAAGATTTACAACTGAATCGTACAAAGATAAAATTAGAAAAAATGAGAACAATAATAAGAGTTATTATTATTATTATTATTATTATTATTATTATTATTATGATTATTTATCATATATCTTTGCAGGGTTAAACAATGCATAGAAGCAGGAACACTCAGTACAATTTCCATACCATTATTTCACGGCAATGTTCTTTTTTAAAAATCCCTCTTCAACAACACACACAAGCTTTCATTGAGATAAAGATGAAAACAATACCGTTTACTGAACGCTTTACGTATTTCTCAGGCACTTGATTCCGGGGTAAGCTAATGTGTACACTCACTAATTGACACTTAACATGTGTTAATTGGTGAGTGTACACATTAGTTTACCCCGGAATCAAGTGCCTGTGCTATGAAAAGATAGCCAGTAAATGTTCTTATCATTTTCAAATTTAATGTAATATAATAAAAAAAGAAATGAACTTAGCCCCAATCCATCCAATAATTCCTTCTGTAATCCCAAAACACGGTAACCTTGCCGACACCAAGTCGCCAACTTTGTAATCTTCGATTGCCTTTCTCGGCTGAACAATATTTAAGACGCAAAGAACATTTCCGGTAACAGGATTATCATATAAATAACGCATACAAGTTCATGGCGATTGATGAATCCACTCCCTTATAACGCAAGTTTTCACATACCAGTTTACTTTCAACGGATGGGGCCCCGAGTGGCTGAGTGGTCTAAAGTGCTCACTGTTACGGATCACTGCCATCTCACCTCTGTCTGCGTGAGTTCGAGTCTCAGGCTCGGCTAACGTGGACACATGAGAAAGCCTGCCAGTAGCTTCTCGTGGGTCGGTAGTTCTTCCCGGGGTTTTCCAGGGTTCTTCCTCCTCCAATTATACTGACCGCCTTGTATAGCCTATCTTGTGCTGAAAAATGGCATTAAACCCTACAACAATAACTTTCAACGGACCACTTTCGAATTTATTATTATGGCACGTACAAGAGTGATTTGATGAATCAGCTGCTGTGATTGGATAATTCCATGCTCTGCAACCAATGAAAGAAGATGAAAGAAATATTTCCTAGAACTTTCCACAACTTCTCAATATTTTTTTTTAATTTAAAAGCAGTAAGTAGATAATCACCTGCTGTGAGTATTACATGGGGTCCTTTGATTATCTCAATTTCATAAAATAAAATTGTCTCCCAGATTCCGATCGTCGCAGACTGGAAGTGCCATATCAGGCACACAAAAAAGTTCCCGGTCGGCCGACCATCCCCGTTTAAGCTGCTGACCCTAGCACTTTTTCATCAGGTTAAAAATAAAAAAATAAAAATATTAAAAATAAAAATAAAAATTCTCCTGTTATGTGTAGGCTCGTAAAAAAATAACAAGAGAAAAGAGTGAAGCCAACAAGCTTTATATATTTTAACAAAATAATTTATTTCCTTAGAAAACAATGTAAAAATTGGAAATAGGACTTACAGTTTGTAAATATAATCCAAAATTTAATCCTAAGATTGAAAAATACAAGTCCTATCACTAAACAGTTCTAATAGAATCAGGGTTCAAATCTCGATGAAATTCCAATATGGAGGCGATGACATCAGATTAGATCGTTGTACTGGTGGTAACAGATCCTCGATTAAATCACAGTTTATAATGTTTCCATTAAACTCCAGAATAAATTTCCACTGAATTTCTTTGTCCCAGAACTTTTATAAATATAAAGCACTTGTTTAGTTTTCTAGAGAATAAATTATTAAATTCCAAAAACAAATTAACTTCAAAAACAATCTGGCTTCAACAATATAAACACCTTGTACCTTCAAGGTGTGGACATACAACTGACTAAATCTACTAGAGAGCGTCTGTTTAAAGCCGCAATTTTAGATCACATGGTACTTCACGTGATAGGCTACGTGATTTACTAATTTGAACATCGCATTTAAAAAAATTCCATTTATTACATATGCAAAAAATAGCCCTATCTGAGAATCAAATTCTCACGCTGAAAATATATTTTAAAAAAAGGCTGTTTACAATCCAGCTAACATGCGGGCCGAAATGACCTTGGAAATAGCCAATCGTTATCACTCGATGTTTACAAACTCTATGAACCAAAGTGAGCTAAAAATAATGCTAATGTAATACGTTTTACGTTCTAAACAAACTGAATTTACTGGGAAAAAAATATCAAATCCCGTGAAAATAATCGTTACAATAAAATGTAATGAAACAAAAATAAAATAATAAAGAATTTTAAAATTAACACACAAGCAATTTAATTACATATTCGTAACAATATATATATATATATCTTGTTAAAAAAAAAACAACAACAACAACAACAACAACCCCAAACTACCTACCTACCCTTATTTTAAAACCAATGCAATAGGAATTACAAAGTATGGTGGGGATGGTCTCATAACAAAGGAGGCTTTAACAAAGCACAGACATAATCAGTCTTTTTAAGACAAGCAAGGTCAAGAAGCAGAATTCATTTACAATTGCATTTGAAGAAAAGAAATCCATTGGAGAAGTACCTGTTGAAGTTCCAAGATACCTCCTCCATGGATAAACTCGCCATGTATTTGCAGTTGGAAAACTATTTGTGTCCAAAGGAAATGTTGAGGGAAGAGTTCATCTTCAGGTGTTAGAATTTAGGTGTATAAATAAAAATCTTTTTCAACTACAAGTACATTAACACAAGCTTGTTTTTTTTTTTAGTTGATCCTTTACCACTCATGATTTAGCTATTGACAAACAATTTAACTATTGACATACATGTTTACTTGATCACTGAAAGGATAGATGTGGCTTTGCAAAGCTTAAATGAGGATTACAAATGTTGCCTTTTTACTTTGAAAATGTCTTTTACAGTACCTTGTTTGTCTGTATTTCATGAATACTTGAATTGTATATGAAGTAATTGCAAATAAAAAATCTTACACTGGTTTAAACTCAAGAGTGAAAACATTGTTGAAATTTATGTCATCAATAACTTTGGAGGTATTTTTCATTTTATTTAAACATCAAAAGCCAACTTTCTTTGTAAAGTCTAATAAAAAATCCCCAAATGGATTATATGTGCTTTTGTTGTCAGAAAACAGAATCAAGTGTTTGCTGCATTCTTCCCAAATCATTTTGAAAGGGATTAAACTTCATTGTAACTGTGCTTATTATCAATTGTCATGTGAAAAATGATAATTAAAAATAGTGCCATGCCAATCATCCATGCAATTTTATTCAGACCCAGTTGTATATTTATAATTATTATTCTTGTAACTAATGTGACAAATAAACAGTGCCATGCAGTTTTTCAGAAAACATTTTACACTAATACTGTAATAGTTTATCCTTCTAAACTGGTACTTTAAATTATTATTCCTTTAACTAACACACAGACACAAATTTTAAGAAACATGTCATGTGCCCTTTAAGCATTGAAGATTTTACGTTAGATTCAACTGTTAGAAAATATATTTTTACAGTTGTCCTGTGTGGTTACAGGGCATTAGAATTGGGACCACTGTGTTACACTAAGATGATTGTATGAAGTGATTAAAAGTGTATGAATGCTAAGAATTTTTCTAACTGGGGGACTCCAGCATGAATATAGGTTTTGGTTCTTTATCACATATTTTTATCTCCATGTAAATAAGATGTGAAACCAAAATATGTGATCCTGTTTGGCACCATGTTGCCTGAACTGAGATGGTACACTGTAAAACCCATATTAATCGATCAGCATTAATTAATTCAATTTTTTAATTCAAATGCTAGATGTGTTAGTTGTTTTGGTAGTGACAAACATCATTCATTTTAATAAACTGTAAAAATACTTTCTGAATAAATATATAGAAATCTCTAAGTGCACAATTAAAACAGACCAAGTCCATTTCCTAGCTAAAAATTGTCTAAGTCCACATTTCCGAGCTATGTCCAAGCTAAAAAATGACTAAGTTCTTATTTCCGAGGTTTTTCCGAGGCAAAAATAAACTAAGTTCTCATGTCCAAGGCTTTGTCCAAGGTATTTCCTAGTTTTTTTTAACGTGCGAGATAATGTCCAAGGTTTGCTTATAAAACCTTGGACAAAATATCAGCATTGTCCGAGGTTTCCTAGGTTTTCCTAGGAAAACCATGGGAAAAACCTTGGATGTCCAAGGTTTTAGGTCAGAATCCTAAGCATAACCTCGGAAAATGTACAGCCGGGTATGTAGTAGCAATGTACCTCAGCATAAATAGTGGTTGTATGGTTCCAACTAAAGGTAAAGTTTGAAAAATGTGAAAATAGATTTCATAAAACTTTGGAAAGATAAACCCTTCCAAAATGTATGTAAGTATGAAGTACGAGCAAGATAAAATAGAAAATATAAAGATGTCAAAATTCTGTACAATATATATATATATATAAAATAAAAGAAAAAAATAATGATTATGAAATCATTAAAATGTAACCAGGACTATAGCACTTTAAAATTGCCTAATGGATAGTTCAGGTATGTTTTTTTGGGGGGGGTGGGGGATACCTTGTCACCAGCTTTTACAGTGATGTTGAGGTACTTTTACCTTTCAAAGTCAAATCTGGATGATTATATTGATACTGCTATCCTAAGAAACTGAAAAAATTGACGTAAAATTATAACTTTATAGAACATTAAACTTCTTACACATCTGCCATTGATATGCACTGTTTGATTAATTGTCAAAATTTCTGGCAGAGTAATCCATAATATACAGAAGCTAACAACATCATGATTCTTGCTGTGATGCTGTGCTATATATCAACATGGCATTTTCACCAGAAGACTTATTATGATGTGCCAAGTTGGTCCTAAATGAAAATAGTGTCATTCAGACATCAAATATGGATGCCACAGAAGCCATCTTGAAAATCTTGTCATCACTATTTCTCCTGACTGGATGGTCACGTCAGCATGGGGTTTTCACTGAAAGACTTCATATGATGTCTAGTTGGTTCCAAGTGAAAACAGTGCTGAGGTCATGTCCAGTATGGCAACCATGTTGTCCATCTTGAAAACTTGTTATTGCTTCTCCAGAATGGAAGTGATGACTTCTTGTAAATGATGTCTAGTTGATACTAAATAGAGTAGAATATGGTCACCACTGTGCTTATATTGAAAAGCTTGTTCAATGCCTGTATTTGCAGAATTGATTTCAGGAGTGAAAATACAACATTCGCTATAACTTTGTCTATGGAGGCATAGAATATACAGCCTTGAATTCATTTCAAGGAATGTAAATAAAGCACTAATTATAACACAATCTATTGGAACCATAGAGTATACAGCCTTGAATTCATTTCAAAGGGTGAAAATATATCAGTCATTATAACACTGTTGGAGGTATAGAGTATGCATCCTTGAATTCATTACAAGCAGTGAAAATATAGCAGTCATTATAATGCTGTTGGAGGCATAGAGTATACATCCTTGAATTCATTTCAAGGGTGAAAATATAGCAGTCACTATAACAGTGTTGGAGGCATAGAGTATACATCCTTGAATTCATCTCAAGAAGTGAAAATATAGCAATCATTATAACACTGTTGGAGGCATAGTGTTCATCCTTGAATTCATAAAATGCAGCAGTCATTATAACACTGTCTATTGGAGGCAAAGAGTATACATCCTTGAATTCATTTCAATGAGTGAAAATATAGCAGTCATTATAACACTGTATATTGGAGGCATAGAGTATACATCCTTGAATTCATTTCAAGGAATGAAAATATAGCAGTCATTATAACACTTGTCTGTTGGAGGCATAGAGTATACATCATTGAATTCATTTCAAGGGTGAAAATATAGCAGTTACTATAACAAGGTTGGAGGCATAGAGTATACATCCTTGAATTCATTCAAGGAGTAAAAATACAGTACTCATTATAACACTGTCTATTGGAGGCATAGAGTATACATCCTTGAATTTATTTTAAGGAGTGAAAATACAGTACTCATTATAACACAGTTGGAGGCATAGAGTATACAGCCTTGAACTCATTTCAAGGAGTGAAAATACAGTACTCATTATAACACTGTTGGAGGCATAGAGTATACATCCTTGAATTCATTTTAAGGAATGAAAATATAGTACTCATTATAACACTGTTGGAGGCATAGAGTATACAGCTTTGAATTCATTTCAAGGAGTGAAAATACAGTACCCATTATAACACTGTTGGAGGCATAGAGTATACATCCTTGAATTCATTTTAGGAATGAAAATTCAGCACTCATTATAAAACTGTTGGAGGCATAGAGTATACAGCCTTGAATTCAGTTTAAGGAGTGAAAATACAGTACTCCTTATAACTGTTGGAGGCATAGAGTATACAGCCTTGAATTCATTTCAAGGAATGAAAATATAGCAGTCATTATAACACTTGTCTATTGGAGGCATAGAGTATACATCATTGAATTCATTTCAAGGGTGAAAACATAGCAGTTACTATAACAAGGTTGGAGGCATAGAGTATACATCCTTGAATTCATTCAAGGAGTGAAAATACAGTACTCATTATAACACTGTCTATTGGAGGCATAGAGTATACATCCTTGAATTTATTTTAAGGAGTGAAAATACAGTACTCATTATAACACTGTTGGAGGCATAGAGTATACAGCCTTGAATTCATTTCAAGGAGTGAAAATACAGTACTCATTATAACACTGTTGGAGGCATAGAGTATACATCCTTGAATTCATTTTAGGAATGAAAATTCAGTACTCATTATAACACAGTTGGAGGCATAGAGTATACAGCCTTGAATTCAGTTTAAGGAGTGAAAATACAGTACTCCTTATAACTGTTGGAGGCATAGAGTATACAGCCTTGAATTCAGTTTAAGGAGTGAAAATACAGTACTCCTTATAATTGTTGTAGGCATGGAGTATACATCGTTGAATTCATTTTAAGGAATGAAAATACAGTACTCATTATAACACCGTTGGAGGCATAGAATATAGAGCATTAAATTCATTTCAAGGAATGAAAATGCAGCACTCCTCAGATAATTTTACATAACAGACTTGGTTCCATTACCATACCCACCTTGTAATGAAGGGCCCTATAGTGAGGGAGTACTATATTATGATTTACAGATAACAGTTAATAGAAGTCTATTTATATCATTTGCAGCACATTATTGCCTCCCCTTGCAAAGTGTCGGTAGATGAGACCTATGTACTATGGGCTATTGGCTTTTTTACCAAGTTTGCCAGAAAAAATGTCTCCTTCTAAGACGTCAAGTGAGTAACAGTTTTTTATATGTGTTCTTAAACAGCAAGAGGAGGCAGTCTGATTATAATTGAGATATTATTATCATTACATCTGCAGGCACCAATAATGGTTCATATTGATTTTTGGAATTCTGATTTGCATATATTTTCGTTACAAATTGTAAGACTCTTTTTACATTCATAAATATAAAACGTGTTATCTGATTAGTGAATTCAATGGTCACAGTACCTCATACTGGTGTCTTGATTTTAATCAGATTGTGAGAGTTGGTATCACTTTTGTTACGACTTGAGGTCTTATGTAACAGACAGAAGTGAAACCAGCAATTTAAGTAATGTCAACAAACAATTTATTTTTATAAGTTATAAAGTGAATATTTAAGAGACATGGTTATCTGAATTAAATCCCAAATAATCCTAAATTTTCTATAACATGCCCAAAAATATACAATCTTCTGTATGCATTTGAGTATTCTTGAATGTCCTGATGTACCAATTTGATGCAATTCACAGTGTCTTTGAATGAGTTCTCAGTAATTCCAGAGTAAAGTGTTAGTCCAAAGTTAATGAGCACTTAGTAATTCCAGTGAATAATTTAAATAAATAATTCCTCTCAAATTTAGAGGTAATGGTGTAGTTAAATCTGATACAAAAGTAATGGTTTTAGGTCATGGTGTAGTTAAATCTGATACAAAAGTAATGGTTTTAGGTCATGATGTAGTTATATCTGATACAAAAGTAATGGTTTTAGGTCATGGTGTAGCTAAATCTGATACAAAATTAATGGTTTTAGGTCATGGTGTAGCTAAATCAGATATGAAAATAATTGTTAGAGGTCATAGTATAGGTAAATCAGATACAAAAGTATTGGCTTATGCACAGTAAGCCTAGTTCAAGACCACATACCTGGACTATATCAGGGCCCCATAAGGCTCTGAAATGGCAAATTCATTTTGTGCTCCAGTTGTTGTTGTTGTTGTTGTTGTAGGGTTTAACGCCATTTTCAGCACAAGATAGGCTATACATGGCGGCCAGTATTAATGGTGGAGGAAGAACCCGGGAGAACCCAGAAAAAACCACCGACCCACGAGAAGCTACCGGCAAGCTTTCTCACATAACCACATTGGCCGAGCCCGAGACTCGAACCCACGCAGACAGAGGTGAGATGGCAGTGATCCGTAACTGTGAGCGCTTTAGACCACTCGGCCACTCAGGGCCCCTTGTGCTCCAGTATTAGTCATGAAATTGCACAGCAATTCAGAATACCCCAGTACATGGATATTTGAAATTGCATAGGTCGAGAGATGGAGCTTCACTAGTGGTCTTAAAGATCTTTGATTAAAGATAATATTATACATAGACTGCAGTAGTGTGCAAGCTCAGACATCATTTTTTTTAAAAATCTTTTTCTTACATTCTTCAGCCTCATACAGCTTTTGCTCAAGTACTGAAAAAAGTGAGTGCAGTTACCCACAAGGTGTTAGCACTGGCATTCCCCTTTCTAAAGTTTTATGACTAGCTGTAAATTACTAGTTCACCTGTCTGTAAGTGACCTGATGGTGTGGCTGTGTGTCTGTTGTTCATAGTCCATTGTTTTCCTTGTACCCTTCGGCAACAGCTGTTTTCAACTTTCAGAAAGCACTAAACCAATTTCAGCCAAACTTGGCTGACAGCATCCGGGGTTTTAAAGTTTGTACTAATAATGGCAATCCGTATTCAAATAAGGTCACCATTGCTAAAAACAACAAAAATTTAAATGACTACTTCATATAAACTGTACTGCTCCAGTAGCCTAGTGGTTAGAGTGTCCACCTCGCATGCGGGAGGTAGCAGATTTGAACTCCGGCCGAGTCATACCAAAGACTTTAAAAAAATGGTACTAGCAGCTGGCTCGCTTGGCACTCATCATTAAGAGGTTAGTGTTAGGACTGGTTGACCTGGTGTCAGGATAATGTGACCGAGTGGGACATCATGCCACATGTCTGCAGCATGATGTCCTAGTGCTAGACATCTCTATAAACTGTCACACTGCTGACATCGCAGCAATATAACTGAAAATTTTTTAAAGCTACTTTAAAAATGCAAATCACACACACACACTCATATAAACTGTTGAACAGAATTTGACCAAATCTGACAGAAAGGATCTTGGCATAAAGGGCTTTGAGATTGTTTACAAATTATTCCAAACCAAGCCACTGCTACTAAAACCAGAATAATCATTACCAGGCATTTTATAAAATCCACAGAACCAAATTTAACCAAAACATGGCAAATAGCATTCTGGCATGAAAGACTGCCAAGTTTTGTACAAATGTTGCCAATTTGCCATCAAATATGGCCACTGTTACTAAATATAGACACTGTTAAATGACCTCACACAAAATATTAATCAGAATCTTGCTAAATTTGATGGAAGCATTCTGGCATAAAGGACTTTTAAAGTTTTAAAAATGATGCCAATCTGCCATCCAATCTAGTTACTGTTGCCAAATATAGAAAAAAAATTTAAACACCTGGCATCAAGTCAATGCTTTCAGTATTGGAAAAATGCTGCTGATGATGATGCTGCAGATGTCCATGAAAAATATACATCAAGCATCCTACTGACACAATTTCTTGGCCAACTGCTGTTGCATTAATTTTTTTATTCAATTGTCAGCCAAGTGATTGATCTCAGACCACTAGGGCCTCTTGCTGTAATACTTTCAGTGATCATGCTTTTCTCTCCTTCAGAAGCTTGACATTTATAGAATTAAACAGAAACTAATTGTATGTTTCTGTATCTTTTAGACCAATTTTTACCAGTGACCTGTATGGTTTCTTAATATTTGAGGCAGTCAAAAATAATGAGGAGCTTCTAGTGTTTCGAAAGGACCCAAATAGAAGAGCACTCATCTTAAGAAGGTAAGACTGACCGGTACAAATTGTCATTGAGTAAAATGAATTTCAGCTGCTTTAAATTTTGCTATCTCCAGAAGATCAGGCCTCTTAGACATTTTTTTATATGAACAGAAGTATTTTGTATTGAACTGTTAGCGAAGACTACTTGCACTAAGTTATGAAACAGTCAGTGCTCTTGTGGAAATTTAGGAAATTAGAATGACTAGTACTAAACCTACAGTCATGGATGTTTATAAAAGTAAATGATAATGGCAGTTGTTGGAATGAATGACAAAAATGTTGTGTCCTCATCTGTGCCTTTTAAAGATGTATTTTCTGTCCCTTTACGTATAGTGATTTAGTAAAAGAAGTAAATAAAAGACATATTTTCAACAAAATTTTTGACAGAAACATCCGAGAATAAACTCCATGGATTTGAGACAGTAAATGATGGAAACCTCCTTTAAATATATCTGACATAACTGCAGTGTTCTGCTTGATAATTATTGAATTATCCCCCCTTTCTTAATCAAGATATGTCAAAAACTTGATTAACATTTTCATTTTTTGTGATGGTAAGGAATTCTAAATGAAACATTCTATGATGGCTGATGCTCCAATATCATTATAGAAATTAGTATCTGACACTAATTTTTGAATTGAATTGAAGAAAATAACCAGAAACATTAGCTGTAGAATATGGGTCACTATCAGTATAAAAAACAATGGTACAAATTTACATAACAGCCAAAATTTGCAAAAGAAGATAAAGAACTGATAAGATCAAACATAACTCAGAACATTAAATTAAGAGCAGTTTTTACTGGGCAGTAAAACCATTCTGTGGAACTAACGTTCCAGCTTATCTGTCATCTTTGATATATATGGCCCTTGACTTTTAAAGCTTTTTGAGAATAAAACTAAGATGAACTCTAACTCACAGTGTATTTGACAATCTCTAAACTATTTCAAAACAATGGTAAAACTTTCCGAAAAGTTCTTAACTTTTATGCATGATTTCATTGACATATATATATATATATAACCACTATTTAATATCCGATTGTGGGAAGTTGAGCTCACGTTTAACTGCATGGTCTACAAGTTATTTAATCCAAGCCCTGGTGAGACAAGTTTTTTTTAAAATCTAAGTCCTGGTGAGACAGTTTTTTTATAAATCTGAAGCTAGTTCAGACAAGTTTTCTTCATTAAGTCTGAAGCTTGGACAGAAAAGTGTTTCAAATGCAAGGTCTAGTCATCCAGGTCAGATAGTTTTAATAAAAAATTTCTTTTCGCCTTAGGCTACACTTGGCCATTATTGGACTGCGAGAAATGGTCAGAACCCTACAGTACTTCAAGAAACAAAATCTGGAGGAGGATAATAAACTGTATCTGGACAATTTGCAGTGTAAGTCACAGATTAGTTCATTATTCCAATGTGAAACTTAATATTTTAACTTCATTTAATCTTGTATATTGTAAACTCTGGATGTAATGAAGCCAGAGTCCACAAATCATATGATAATAAGTTACAAACTATTAAATAAGCACCTAAAGGGACTGTGCAAAGTGCTTTTTAAAAACTGATATATTTGTCAAGCCAGTTGTGGTGGAAGCTTAGAATAGTAGTGACCTTAGCATCCGTGTGCATTTTCAGCCATCTGTCCATCCACACTCTAGATTAACCACAGTTTTAAAGTTATTTGCTTCATTTTATCTAACTCTCTTCATATATAGAATATAGCTTGTGTGCAGGTTTTCGCATACAGGCCTTGACCATCTTCATGTGTTACTGTAGTATAATTTTATTATCATGGGGCTCAGTTTTCATGGTTTTGTAGAAAGAAAAAAAATTGTGGGTTCTTACATTCATGGGTTTGCCTGTCAAAGTTTCCATATTAATAGGTATTTAATTTAATGGCTTAACCTCTAGAAATAACCAAAATAAAGAATACAAAGAATAAACTATGCAGACTCAAGCAGCCGTCACTTGAATGGTGAAAACAATACTATCACAATTATGAGCACAAATCGAAGACCTAACGCGTTCAGTACCTACATTGTTTTCATCTGAATGATTAACAACAGTGGAAGCTGACTCAGTGACAATGATTGAAAGATTGATTTTAAGAAAGCTGGACTAGTTTAATTCTGCAATTTGCAGATTATTTACCTGACATGCATTTGTGTGTATCATGCGACTTGATTGACACAATGTTGATAAAGCATCTTTTCAGAACTTCATTGAATTTTAGACTCTATTAAATTTAATTTTCATATTCTAGTACTTTTTATTATTCTTTTTTTTTCATTTTTAGTATTAACAGTGTTTGAATACCTTGTTTTATCTCATTTCTCTCTATCCTTGCTTACCTCATATATCGATTAAAGGCAGTGATTGGAAATTACAGCTACCAGATACTATCAATACGTGTACATTGAAACAATATAAAATGGTTTATAATTCTTTTCTTCAACGGTTAAAATTAAAGATACACATGTACAGGTATTTATTAAAGTACTAATAGCTTTGTTAAACTCCAGGAAAATAGGTAGCTTGGTATGCAGAGGCCTTGTTGAGTACTTTACTCTCATACTAAAAATAGGTCATTATGACCTACATTTTATGATTCAGTGACCTTAGTTAAGTTTTTTGTTCAGGTTAGTCTTCAGGTATGCACCATTGTATGTGGATGTGTCAGTACAATGCAGCCTTACCCAAATTGGGTCACTGTAATCTTCAGTTCACATCTCATTGACTCTTTTTTAGGTTTGTTATTTATGTCATTTGACTATGAGGTTGTGTAAAAATAGAGCGGTAGGATATTTTTGTTTAAAGAATAAATTTCTGATCTCTTCTAAATCACAGATACCCAAGGTTTTTTTTTATTTCTTCCTTGACATTTATATTTATGAACTATACGTTAATATGTGATAAACACTGTATGCTACTTTAAGCCACAACACCGATGCATGTAATATTTCCTAGCACAGTTACAGATCTAATTTTTAGCTGACCTAGCTTTAAGGTCAGATGAACTTGTGGTGTGACCTTGCATCCATTGTGCATTGTCTGTTGAGCATCCACCAGTAATTGTTACTTTAAACTTACAAAAACCTCAAAAAGAAGTTTGACTAAATTTGACAGGGTGCATCCTGGCATGAATATCTTTCGTAAGTTTGTTTTGTTACAGTGATGCTGATCACCCGTCAGATATGGCTGCCAGTACTTAAAATATAAAAACTTTGAATTGACTTTGTAAATACTGTTCAACAGAATTCATCCAATATGACAAAATGCATAATGAGCTTTCCAGTTTATACAAATTGTGCCAATCCTCCTTTGAATATGGCTAACATTACTAACAAAAGATAACATTCTCAAAAAGCACTCAACAGAATTTGACTGCACATGACCGAAAGCATCGTGGCATGAGGGGCTTTCAAAATTTTACAAATGATGCTGATCCATCATAGCAATGGTCAGTGTTACTAAAATAAGAACAGTCTTTTAATTGATTTTGTTTCAAACACAAGTGAAATGAATTGGACCAAATTTGATAGAACAAAACCCAGGCCTGTAGGTCAGGAATATACAAATGATGCTGATTCAACAGCCACCACTACTGAATATACAAAAGGTGTGGTTTAGCATTTTTGGCATGTTAAGGCACTCTTTGATTGACTTAGCAAGACATGCTCAACAAAAATTGAACAAAACTTTGACAGAAAGTATTCTGGTTTTAGGGGCTTTAAAGTTTGTACAAATGATACTGTTCCACCTTTACCTATAGGTGCAATTAGTAATAACGGAAAAACCTTTAACTAACATCTTCTCAAAATCAACTCAGTAGAACTTGGAGGAAAACAGACTGGCAAATTATGCCAATCTGCCATCAAATAAATTTGATAGAAGAGATTCCTGCAAAAAGGACTTGGTATTCAGTTTTGGCTGAAGATACAAAATATTTAGAGAAACCTTAAAATAATATAGATACAAATTTAGAGAAACAGTTTAACAGCTTGATAACATATGCAATCAGCAGCATATTAGGAAGAAATGAAGCATTCTGGCCTAGATTTATTGTCCACCTGCTCATGCATTTCATTATTAGGCAGATGTTAGCCAGGTGAGTGATCTTTGGCCAGCTTGGGCCTCTTGTTAAATAACATTCATTTGGGATCTTCAATTAAAACAGGTGAATTAGCACAGATGGGCGACTTGCGGCAGTGTTTCCTATTGTTGATTCGTCAGTACGACCCAAATGTCCACAGTCTGATGTTGTTGACAGACATTATTGTGACTAATCACATGTGTCTGTTACTTTGGGAGGAATGGATCACCAGAAAATTCTGCAGTGATAAATTCAGCATGCTTGATCATGTGAAACAGTAAGTAACAACAGTACCTATTTCATGTTCATCTTGTTTGGGCTGGAAAGTTAAAACAAAATGCACACATAATTTTTTGTTTGAAATTTAAATAAAATCCTTGGCAGAGAACCTGGAATGCTACTTGTGTTGCATAATGTTTAACTTTTCCCAGGATACCAGGAATAGAATTGTTTCCAGATCTTGCAGTGGGAAAATTATGCCATATAGATGGTCATATATATATATATATATATATATATATATATATATATATATATATATATATATATAAAACCAGAACTAAATGAATTTATATAATAATTTATAAAATCTTTGGTATCCATTGAAATATTATGAAACGCTCTGGATTTATTTGAGTGTAAGAAGATATTTAACCTAGAACAGAATTTGTAATTGGGGGCTGCCAGTAATTTTCCATGATGCTACTTAAGTTTCCATGATGCCTGAATTTTCCATGACGCTAGTTGTTAAATTTTGTCAGGGATAAAGATTGTGAAATAAATGATGAAAAAGTAAACTCCAGACTTAAGTGAGGGTTGAATCGAGATGATTTTCTTAGACTTTTATCATCTTAGTGTCGGGTTGAAAATATTCAGTAAACGGCAGATTTGCTATTTTTTCTGTGCTTTTGCCAGCAAGTGAAAATCTGCTTGAAGATTTTTTTTGCTACCAAAGAATTGTTAATGGTGGATCCAGGTCCTATTTGGATGTGAATTCAGTTAAGAAGTTTCTTGATTATGTACTACAAGAGAATTTTTTAAGCAAATTTTGACAATATATTGTAAGAATTCTGTTTTATATTTATTATTTTATATAAATGTTAGAGATAATTAACATCACAAGTATTGTGATTTATCTTCTAAGACTACATGTTTACATTTATTTGGATGGGTTGATCTTCCAGACATTTTTGTGCAGTATTGTTATCCTTAATTTATCAAATGAAACTTTCAGTGGATACATTATAGCCAGGAATGTGCTGACAGGCTGTTAGGCCATTACATATTCATACTCGGGTCATATATTTCATATTTTGAATCCACCTTTGTTTGATTGGTTATTCATTTTCATGGATTATGTGGTTGCAACAAACCACAAATTTACAAAGCCAGCAAATGGTGATCCTTCTTCAGAAAACTAAGACTCTTGTCTCCAATCCAAAATTACAAGTCTGCAATCCACAGTTATAGGTGTCCAATGCATAAATATAAGTGCCAACAGAAATGTTCTCAGTGATTGAAACAGCTTGAAAGTATTAGGCAGAAAATGTAAAAAATTGTTGCAACTTTTTCAGCAGTGTTTAAAACTTACATGGTAACTTAAAGAACAAGTAATGTGTAACAACAGTAATATATATAAAATGCACATGTGTGTTTGAAGATCAGGATCTTAAGGGTTTGACTTCCCTGTAGGATTTTCTTTTCCATGTTATAGCAGACAGTGAGTTGCACAGTAGTGATTGAAATGTAATTATCAGCAAGTTCAGAATTGTGTTTTAATGTTTTGCAAAGGTATATAACCTTTCAAATAGGTTGCACTTGCTGTGTCGTCATTGTTTAATAGATCTCTTGTAAAATATTTTCTGTAGCACTGCAGATCTGTGAAAGCTTCATTGTCTTCTTCATCTTCATTGTCTTCTTCATCTTCATTGTCTTCTTCATCTTCATTGTCTTCTTCATGATCACCTTCTTCTTCTGGTGAATATTTTAACTTGATTTTAGTTTGGAAGGATTTCAGTCCCTCCATGTCTATGGCATAACAGCATTTCTCATCTTCCAGAGATAGTTTTGTGTTACTGACAGTAGTAACAATCTGTTTGGTGTTACTAAATTAAGAACAAAGTATAAATCCACTACTGTACTGCTCTTTCACATCAATTTTATGTCAAGAGAGGCAACTCAGATTTGGTTAATACTTGCAACAGCAGTTGAAAATGATTTGAAAGGAAATGAGTAGTGTAATTCCTCAGATAATGTTTTAAATATAAATTCTCTTATAATGTTTTAAATATAAATTCTTGTATAATGTGTTTAAGATAAATTCTCTCATGAGATGCAAAGGAAAATATTGAAACTATAATAAAGATTATTTATAGTAGAATGACATGGAATAAAAATAGCGATATCCTGAGTATTCTCCATTCGATTGTATGTAAATTTGTATTACTTAGCTCATGAATACTGTCCACTACTTGAATTAAATTATCAGTTGGAGGAGGGGGAGAAGGTAAATATTGCCAGTATGTTGATTCCAGCCTATCACTTCCAGTGTCAATGATGAACCCCTTAGGCCACTCACTCATCAGTGGGTACTTACACTTCACACATACAAAACTTGGTACTGTAAACATTGCCACAGTTTTTGCATAGTGGGTGCATTTTATACTTCTTATTTTAACACAGGTTTGCTACAAATGAGGTGATGCAGAAATATGGAATGCTTCTGAAGAATTTCTATTCCAACAGTCCCATAGTGAATGAATACATTTTCACCATGATGCACCATGTTGCTGGTGACTGTGAACAATCACAATGTCTGATGCAAGTTTCAATTCTCAAGATATTCATTCAGCTGTGGGAATCGGAACATTTGACTCCCGTAAGTAATTAAACTTCAGCTGTATTAAATGTTGAAAACATAATTTGGTAAATTAACTAAAAATTAAGTGGACATTATTTAATTTTCACTCAGAAATTACATAAGATAAAAGCATTGGCAAAAAATAATGATTGATATGTGTGCTTCTTCATGCCTTGGAGTAGATGTTGGCCTCATCTTTGATAAACCATGTAAACATCTAATGCTTAGTGTTTTCTTTATCTTTATTTTTGTGTGATTGCCTTTTCTCTATTGTCCAGTGTTTGTCATCCATCATCCAACGACAGAAGTCTGTTATTGATGCTCCTTCTAACTTAATGGAAAGATTACTACCAAACATTGCAAACATAAGCTGTAGTTGATCCTAGACCAGAGTGGTGCCAATCTGACATCCATTATGGCTACCACAACAACCATCTTGAAAATCTTGCTATTGCTGCTGCTGCTTCTTCTAAATGGATAGTCATATAAAAATGGAGTTTTCACTATCAGATTCTTATGTCTACTCAGCCTTAAAAGAAAAGGTGCCCCTCAGACATCCAGTCATTTAAAAAAACTTATATTTACTGTTGCTTCTGAATTGATGACTATCTAGGTATGAGGTTTTCACCAAGACTTCATATGATATCTAATTGGTTCTGAACAAAAATGGTGCCAATCTAACATACATTATGGTCACCATGGCATCCAACTGGATAATTTTGTAATCCCAATACCATCTGAACTTAATGTGATATCTAGTCAGTCCTGGATGTAAATAGTGCCCATCAGACATCCCCCTGAACAACCAATATGGTTGCCACGGTGGCCAGTTTGAAAATCATGTTTTACTTACTCATTCAGAACTGAGGGTTGTGTCAGCATGAAGTTCCCACTAAAAGATGTTGTGTGATGTTCAGATGGCCAGATCATCTATTATTTTCATTATAATTTTCATTGTTAACCTGCAGACAAAATGGACTTGTATAATGAACTGGCAGGGTAGGGTCTGTTCTGTTTTCTTTGAAATAATAAGTTGAGTGAACAGCATTGACCCAGACGTGCTGTTACATAATCTGCAAGAGGATCTGACCCCCTATTCTAGAAACATTTAGAGCAAGAAATTCAAACTCAAGGTGTCAGAATTTTTGTATGGACAATAATTTTATTTAGTACAAAACTTAGAATCATAGACCATTCATATTTGTCTTGTTTCCTTCAAATTTCCACAGTGTAGGTGCACAATAAGTATAATGTCTGGGGTTTATGCTCAGAAAGTTTCAAGAATACAGTGCCTTGACCCAGTAGGGTGTTTGTTATATACAAGCATATACAGTAACTGATAAAAGGTGTGAAGCTTGTGTGTGTTTATAGTAAATTTTATTTTGTGAAATCCTAGATTTTCTGTCAGTATAACTAGTTTAAATTTTTATACTCCACCACAATAGCAGTAGGTTTAGAAGTGAAATAATTCATCAATATATTGATGAATTGATACTTTTGCCATACCAATACACAATTCAATACAAGAGGAGGAGAATCCGTACAAAACTATACTTACTCTTTACAAGTTTTTAATATTCAGCAGTCATAAATAATGACTAGTCATTCACCTTTTTATTCTTTAAATTGAGAATTCATCTGAGATGGATGTTGCAGACATGTTTATTTTTGTTTGCAAAAAAAATCTATTGACAACACACTGTCTTCCACAAATTAACACAAGGTGACATGGTTCATCATTCCCCATCCCACATCACTGATTCCATGCTAATTGTCTTATGTCATCTTTATGTCCAACAAAAAAGAGATATTCCAAATGTGTCCTCAGTGTATTTAAGTATTTTACTCATTTAATAACCAATTTGATGCACAGTTACTCAGTTTATTTGTATCTTGCCTATTTGGGCACAGTTTTCCTTTTTTAATGTGCAAAATGCATTAAAAGCAAGAACTTTTATGGCTACTGTTCTGATGTGTCACACAATGAAATATCTTACATTGCATTCTGATTCATGGTTATTGTTGGTTCAAGTCCAAGTTAAACATTAACCACCAATCAGAACTTAATGTAGCTTATTTTCTGCCTGAGACACAGGAAGTATTGGCAAAGCAACAGAGAAACCTTGCACAAAAATGTTGTTATTCAGTGTCCCTAAAGTACTTAAATTGTACTTGGGGATCAAATTTGGAATTTCTCCATTTGTGCTGAGATATTTAATCAGTGCTGAAATGTACTGATGGGATAAATGAAGTTAGAACAGAATCGGCAAGGTACAAATTTGAAACCGCAGGAGTTTGTAGCCTTGTGTAAATTTTTAATTTTTATATAGAAGGTGGGTGGGTGTTTTCAGTAGTTTTCCGTCTTCACTAACAAAAGAAAGTGCATGTGGCCATGGTAGTTATTTTGCATCTGCAGGAAGAACAGTGTGATAGATTTTGTTCATCCCCACTCCCACACCTGAATTTGTTGTAAATAAGATTTTCGTTGCACTGGAAAATTGCACTATTTCTAAAGTTTTGAAGATAACACCATAATGTCTTCCAAGTTTAAATGAAGACATGAAATTGATTGTAAGATGTTTTTAAAGCATTCACACAGTGCAAAACAAAGGGCATGGTGGCCAGGATGAGTCATTCATTAGACAAATTGGGGCAGTCTGAAATGACCTAAAAGGCTGAATTAAACTCACTGACAACTAACTGGTTATCTGTGTTATGTATGCTTAATTTGTATTGTTTATTAGTTTATTTTTTTTTATTTTTTTTGTTTTCATTATATGCTATGGAAAATTGTATGTTGGACTCCAAAATAAAGTTCCGTTTTTTCTTGACCTGAATGATTATTTTCTGTAAACAACTAATACATAACATAGTTTCCTATGAGTATAGGTGAAGTATGTTATAATTATAACCAAGGTTTTATATGTAAACAATAGGAATCATCAAGAAGGTTTTTTTTCCATTAGGCAAATAGTTTTATTTTAGAAAAATCTACTTGAGATCTGAGGTCAGGTAGAGGACTATATAGTCTTTTTCTATAAATTATTCATTCATGCTTTAAGATCTGAACAGAATCATATTATTGTGGTGTCTGTTAGTTCATTTGGGCTGGAATTTTTTATTTATTAACCAGAAATACAAAGTGCTGATCAAATATAAGATTCTTGGACATAGAGACTTGAA
Organism: Megalonaias nervosa; assembly: GCA_016617855.1. NCBI lineage: Eukaryota > Metazoa > Mollusca > Bivalvia > Unionida > Unionidae > Megalonaias > Megalonaias nervosa. The sequence continues at coordinate 64,596 of JAECUM010001634.1, read as the reverse complement.
TTTGTTGTAAAATTTCAAATAAGGATATATTCTTGGATTGTATTATGATTCAAGAAAAGATTGTTGGCACATCACCACGACATGTGCCACCACTGGCACATCAACACTTGGATCTATTTATTCAGAACTTTAATAATTAGGAGTTGTGTCTGTAATTCTTGGATTATTTGGGATTTAATTCAGGATACTGTAAGTTCCTTTTTTAAATTTTTCACTTTGATTTATAGGGAAATAAATTTTTTAATTTTACAAAGCTTGTTGTTTCTCACTCTTTTGTATTACTACTTGTTTCAAGACCAAAGTCATAATAGTCAATTTGAAAGTATTTTTGTTATCTTGTCATGGATGAGAATGGCATATATATATATATATATATATATATATATATATATATAGATGCTAAGTCTATATCTGTCTGTAATCTTCATAATGGAAATACAATCAGTCTGTCAATTCTCATAAATGGGCACCAACTACCACTGACAGACCTTCTAAAGAAGAAAAGACCATCCAGTTGATACATGTTTTGATAATGTATCATATTGCAGGCTGTGTATCATGAATTGTATCAATACACGGCACAGGTGTATCATTTCACCCCTGGTAGGAACCTGTAGTGTTACCCTCGCATGGATGTCTTTTGCACCTCAGTTTAGCTTTGCATTTAGGTTGTCTTTGTCAGTGTGGTTCTGTGTTTGTTTCATGCACATGTTTTTATCTTCAAGCCTGTGTTGCAGATGCTGAAACAGAGGTACCGTTATTACTCGCTTATAAGTCAAATCAATCTGCAAACAACATAGATCCTGATCTGCCATGGCATAATGCACCTGCAGATCAGGGTCTGTGTTGTTTGTTCTTTTGATTGATTACTTGTAACAAACTGCACAGACCCTAATTTGCCATCGCATTATGAGATGGCAGATCTGGGTCTGTGCAGTTTCCAGTCGGACTCGACTTGTAAGCGAGTATATATGGTATCATGTTTCACTTTCCTGTTGATTATGACTTTCAAGTCTCTGCTAAAGTTTTGTGTTTAATTTTAGTGAGTCATATATAGTAAATATACACTATAACCTAGTTCTGTTTTTATATCATGCTACATGGAAATAACAGTGTAACAATTAGTGAAAATAATTGAAATAATCGAAGATTGGTTAGAAAAGCCAAATAACCATATATTCAATTGTTTTTCAAAATTTCTGATAAATGATTGAAATTTTCTTTTTTGCAATACTTTTTTTTCTTTTTACACCTTGGATTAAAGATTTTTAATGCATTGCTACCCAACATGCTTGTAAGGTCAGTGTCAACTATTTCAGATGTTTACTATTGATACAAGTCAAGTCCAACTGCAAACAGCATAAACCTTGATCTCCCCTTTCATGAGGCATAATGTGCAGATCGGGATCAATGTTAGTTCTACTGATTACTTCTTACAAACTGCATAGACCCAGATCTGCTTGCACATTATGCAATGGCAGATCAGAGTCTACACAGTTTGCAGTTGTACTTATAAATGAGTGTATACAATATTTTTTATTGATTGTTGATCAACAGACATTGGGAATTTTCGGAAAATAACCAGTTGACAGATATAATTCCTTGAATTCAGGGACAGAGAAACATTGCAAGATACAAGAAAATGACATTTTAAATAAAATATATAGAAAAGATCAGTTAAATCAATGGCTCATTGGATGTGATGAATTTGTCCTCAGTCTTTAAATTTAAACCAGTTTACACCACTTCATGGAACCCTTATTATTTCAGAAGTTGCTGTGACAAGCTATTTTGTTCTTGTTCATCTTGAATGAAATGAAAACAACATTTAAATTGTTTTATTTCTTCATGCAGGATATGGCAGATTTGATTGAATACATTGTCCAGAAGTTTACCTATCTGTCAGAGAACAGTTCACCAGAATTTCTACAAAGTCTGTTCTATGAGGAGGGAGATTGTGACAGGTAATTTAAATGTTCTTCAGAACACATCGCTCCATATTTTCTCATGTAGTGTAAGGAACATGTTGTTCGTAAAATCGTTTGATTTGAAGAATTACTGTTTTCTCTGTAACCCAGTTTAGTTTGTACTCCTGTCTTAATCTGTTTAAAGAAAAACACAATATAGCTAAACCTTGGATAAAAATGATTCCATTCTTTTACATATTTAAAATTTTCAGATTCAGTTTTTTTATTATTAAATATTTCAAATTTTCACAGTAATCTTCCATTTCTCAGTGCCAGGTCATATTGATGCCAGGCTTTAATTTTGCTGTCACACTAACAAATGGGCATTATAAAAACCCTACTCACCCTTTAATGACAAATTTCACTTGTCTGTGACCTCGGATGCTGGAGGTCACGGGTTCGAACCCCAGCCAAGTTATACGAAAGACTTACAAAAATGGTACATACAGCTGCCTCGCTAGGTGCTCAGCGTTAAGAGGTTAGCGTTAGGACTGGTTGGCCTGGTGTCAGGATAATATGACCGGGTGTGACATTATGTTTTATGTCTGCGGCATGATGCCCCAGTGCTAGACATCACTATAAACTGCCACACTGCAGACATTGTAGCGATATGACTTAAAATTGTTAAAGCTACTTTAAAAATACAAAACACACACACAAACTTGTATGTGGGTCAATGAGAAAGGACTAGGTTTTATAACGGCTGATTTTGGCCCCAACCAGATATAGCATTTATGAAAGACAAGCAAAAATATAAATTGCCATGATATTTGTTATTACAAACACAAAAACTTATTGAAGTTTATATGCATTAATACCAACTGACAAATTAAAGGCATTTTCTACCTTGTAAGTGGATGTAAATGATCACATGATACTGATCTGGAATTTGTTACCCATTGATAAATTTGGGGGGCTATTTTCAATCCTAGTTGGTACCCTCCCTCACACTGTTGTGATTAGATCAGATTCTGCAACCCCAGGCAAACTCACCAATTAGAAGCTCAAAAACTGAAATATGCAAGTCCGTTCAGTGCTCAAACACTTACCTATCTAGCTAGACAAGACATATGGCAGGCATTATGAGCAACTATAGCTACATTAGTTATGCAGTTACATAACTACATTAGTCTCAATGTTTGTTTCAGTCACCATCATTTTTAGGTCATGGTCACAATGCAAGAGCAGAGGATCTCACTAAAAATGAACAGATTTTTTTTTTTTTCTTTTTTAATGTGCAGAATGTATAGAAAGCAAGAACAGTAAATGTCAAACATGTAAAGTTTACTTTTCTTAAAAAAAGCTTATAGTGATCCTTATTAACTCAAACAAGTGTTGTGATTTTTTATGGACTGTGTCATCACTTGCCAAGGGTAGTTCATACATCTAATTACATATCGATAATTAACAATGTATTCAAATTGAGGAAATTGTCGATTGATGGTCTTTGGCTAGCAATGATTGGCGCTAGGTATTTTGGTATGGTGTGAAGAGGCTGATAACTGTGTAACCTAAAATCAAATGTTTTCTTGATGGAAATTGCTAATTTAATGATAGAAAGGAGGATAATTGGATTTATAAGGATGAAATGACTATGGCTGTGTATTCATCAATGTGGAATTATTAGGACTGAATGACTATGGCTTTGAGTTCATCAGAGTGTGAAATATACCTAATCAATCACAAAATTAACGTAAAATCCTTTGAATGATTTACACTTTAATAAGTACCTAGGTATGAATATTCAGTACTAATTTAATCACTATTTATATCCTTATATTTTTAAGAATGCTCACCCAAACATTGTGTGAAATGGCATTAAACCCTTTGCTGGTATTGCAACTCCATTTTCAGTGGAATACAGTGTAATCCTGGTATAGCATGCTGCATTCTAACACGGACTCAGATATAACACGATCATGGCATGGCTCCCAAACTTCATATTCATGTAGTTTTCTTGTACATGAAAAACTTTTTTTTTCTTTTTAAAGGGACGAAAAATAACATGTAAAAGTTTACTATCATTTTGGGGAAGAGATCGTGTATGAATTCTAATATAAGACAATCTTGTCATGGCTCCTGAAATTCTGTAATGTTAATGAAATAAGAATCCTCATGGTTATGCAAATAAATTTGTTTCCATTGCCTTGTTTTGTTTTAAAAATTCAAACAAAATTACAAAAATGAGCAGAAAGTTGACAAATGAACTGTAATCTACATTAGTGAAAATAATAATAACAACAAAAACAACAATAACAACTGACATCATTGAACCAAATAATAGGCTTTGTAATAATAATTTTTTTTTATATTGTTGAGGATAAATTTTTAATATGTATAGTTCTTTTATTTGTTATAGCTAAACAGTTCAACTTTCTTTAAATATCTATGATGGAAACTGCATGGAGTTGGTGCCTCCAACATAAACATTCGAACATTGTTTTGAAATAAACATACTTTCAAATTTTTATGTTAGCAAATTTTGGAGGAAAAAAATGGCAAATGGATAATTATGCTTTTATTGCATGGAAGATAATCCATTGTATACAAAGTGTTCTGCTAAGCACATTGATCTTGTTGCTTGGCAAGTAAAATTTAATTTTACTTGTCTGGAGGGCAAGGGCAGAAAAATGAATTTTTCTAGCCCTGTATCATATGATAAGGACACTCAGGGTAACTTAAATTTATCCAAAAGCATTAGTAGGATTAAGCTTTATTGTATATTGGTACTCCTCAGTGTTGGAAAACAGTTAAAGTCAACTTGAGTACTAGAAGTTTGAAATGACATGTGCCAATAGAATTGTGCAGAAATCCAATAAAAAATTGACATCTGTATTAATGTAAAAAGAGTAACTTGCTATGAATCATGATAATTTAGCATCATTAAATCTCAGCAAATCTTTAATTTCACATACTATTAACATGAAATTTAGCAAATTACCATTATGCAGAAATGTGCAAAATATGTATTGGTGGTAGTTGTACCCAACCTAATTAAATGTTCTCTACATTCATATGCAATGTTGCGTCAACACATGAAATAAAGTGTGATCATTGTATTTCAGCACAAGGTATTATTAAACTGCTCAGAATGTGAATCACTGCTAATAGTTGGGAATTTGAGAGTATAGCTATTCTAGATAAAACATTAATCAGAAAATTCTCATAGACATTATCCAGATATCCATCCTTAATATGACATGTTACCTGTTGAATAGAACTTTTATGTTCTTGCTTGTAAGTCAGATTGATCTGCAGACAGCATAGACCCTGATCTGGTGTCACATAATTGACTAGCAGATCAGGGCTTTTGATTTTCTGTTTACTCCCTACAAACTGAAAAAGACCCAGATCTACCAGCACATGATGTGATAAGTATTATGTACCAGACCATGACATAAATCCAGGTAACTACACTTAGTAACACCATCTGACAATGCAAGGTCTGTGCTGTCATGCAATAAATAGAATATTAAGTGCTGTCATGCAATAAATAGAATATTAAACTGATATTTTGACCACTGCTGTTATTTAATACTGTATATACTGACTTTTATGTCAAGTGCAACTGTAAACAACATAGATAATGTGCAGGCAGATTGGGGTCTGTGTTGTTTGTTCTACTGATTATTCCTGACAAACTGCATAAACCCAGACCTGCCAGCATGTTATGCAACAGCAGATTTGGGTCTGTGCAGTTTGCAGTAGGATTTATAAATATATGGGTAGACACCGATTTGACTGTTATATACATATTTGCATGACCTAATTTTGGGGGTATACAATTTTCTTTAAAATTTGTTTGCCCACAGTACAATAGAAAATGTATGATCACTTAACATTTTTTATTTACAGCAGTTTTCTAAGAGTATAATTGCACAATTTTTGCCAAGTCTTAATAACAAGCTTTTAAAGAATTATGAAAACTGAACTTATGATTTTACAGAATTCTTGAAGTCAAGTAGCTTGAAAATCTATTACACATTATGCATTATGCTTTGCTATAGCTTTTCATGCAGTGTAAGCGATTTTTAATCATTGTGAATCCTGTAAAATATGAACTTCAATTTTTATAGCATTTTTGCAGCTTTATCTAAATTAGACATCAGCTTCTTCAAGCAGGACCTCAAGAATAAACTTCTATGAACCTATATGTCATTGTGAATCTTTTGTTCTCTCATTTCCATTAACAGACAGTTACAGTAAAGGAACATTTTCCCTGAGTATGGCAGTGGTTCAGGTCACACATTTGTTTAATTAGGGTATCTTGAAACTACACTTTTTTAAAAAATATAATTAGAATCAATGTCAGAATCAATAAATTATCACCACTAGTCATATGTCACCGAGCCAATACCCCAAGGGAGACAACATTTTACAAATAATTACTTTATCTACAAAGAATTTAGTGGATGTTTGTCTTACCTTTGATACAGGAGATCAGTGTATGTTCTTGTGTCATGTAGCCTAATCTTTTATTTAGCATTTGTTTTAAATTTTTATGAGGAATTCATGAATATGAATGCACACAAAAATGTCTTTTCAATCAGACTACAAAAAAATTTGGTATCGACAATCCAAAGTGATTCATGGTAATTCTTCCTGCTTATGAAAGTTAAGATAGCACATGTGACAATTTTAGGATTGTGTTACAGCTGTAAAAATGAATGTTACTATAATAATTTATATGATCAAAATATAATTGTAAACCTTTAATTTCTTATTATAGCATAGAGGAAGATATAGGTGAAAATAAGGAGAACAAGGATGAGGGGGAGCAAGACAAGGCAGGGTGTCAGCAGAATGCATTAAATCTTTCAGCCGAAGAGTATGAAAAACTCTCTACATGGTATCTAGAGCTTCAGGATGACCCAGATATGCTGAAGAAAATTTTATGTCGTCTCAAAGAGGACGGATTTGACAGATCTGAAAAAGAGGTATATACATTTGGTTTTACACTTGACCACATTAATGGTTGGGGTATAATGTTTACGTTGTCTACCTGTCCATCTGTCTGCCACATCTTTGTTAAGATTTGTGTTCAGGTTTCTTTCAGGATGTTTAGTAGGGCATATTTGTTTTATGAACACATTTGTTGTTTTTCTTTTAACCTGCCACCAAATTCTGTTGAGGATGCATATGGTTTTACCATTGTTATTCTATCACGTATGTTCTTTTTGTCAAACATTTTGCGAATGTATGTCAGATTTATTACCCATCACATGTTTTGTAAGGATCTTATGGACTGAAATAAAATGCCTTGGTCCTAATACCAGGTAGACATAGGATAAGTTTAATTTTCACCTTTTCTTGATAAAATTTGACCCCTTCATCTCCCCATACCAAAGAAGTTGGGAGGGGATATCGCATATTGCCTGTTCATATGTTGTTGTAATGTGTTCATTTGTTTGTTATCTTGTCAATATTTAATTACTCCATATCTCAGACCCTGTCTTGTAAACGCTTATGAATATTATTGTGTGGATACATCTCAAGAAGAGAAACTTTAGCCACACCATAATTAGGTCACTGTGACTTAATTTGAATGCCTGAGTGACTTTTGTATTTTTAGCTGACTGTTCATTACACTCAATGTCCTGAACTCTATTTCACCTCTACTGAGTTGTGTTCACCAACCTACCTAGAGTAGGTGACTGTGAACATCTTTTCTTGCCTCGGGTGACTATGTCAGCCTCTCTGTTTGGTCATTTTCTCAGAAACAATGCTTTAACAGTCATTGTTATCTTCCTCCCAAGGAATACTACACCACCATATCAGAAGCAAGTCGCTGATTTACTTCATTGCACTGATAGCCATGGTGGCTCAATGTTTAAGGCATTGGACTCATGATTAGAAGGGTACATGTTTGATTCTCACCATCAGATAACCCCAGATCAGCTACCATGGTGTGACTTTTGGCAAGGCACTATACTCTACTTGCTTCGACACATTATAACCTTCAAAGTGTTGATTAGCCATAAAGAAAAACAAAAAAAACAAATGCTTTCTCATGCTTCAGTGACAGTGTCAGCCTTTTTGTGTAGGTCAGTATTACAGAGTCTTTTGCTTGCTGTGTAACCTACTTGGTATGCTTCATTTACTACTAACCTTTCCTGTCGTGTTGGTCAGTTTGGTTAGTTTCTTGGACACAGTGTCTTTTGTTTAGTCTTTAAACCTGGTATGCTTATTCATTCTGAGGAGTACAGAATCACCATATCATGCATTCATTTGTTTTATGCTTGAGACTGCAAGGTTGGCTGTCTTCATCAAATAACAGGCATTGACGGATACAGATCTGATGTTTGTATTACATTACATATATATATATATATATATATATATACATAATGTGTGTGTGTGTGAGACAGTGTTGCTTTCTCCATTTCATTGAAACAGAAGAGCTTTTATATCCTTTATTAACTCCCTTGCTTTGTAACAGTTGATTTAGTAGAATTCTGTTTAAATTATCTCCCCTTTCACTTCAGATTCAGCTTGCCCTATATGAGCTTGGTTTAATGAATGATAAGGAGATGGATTCAGACAGACACGAACAAGACCAACAGGTACTTGTCATAAGGTTTTGTCTTTTTAAAACAAATTAGAACTGGAATTGCTTTCCCATGGATCTGTTTGGGTGATTTGTTGCATACCATATGCATTCACTTATAAGAAGACTCCAAATATAAACTTCATTGAACCAGATCTGCCATCGCATAATGCACCAGCAGAACTGGGTCTGTGCAGTTTGATAGGAATAATCAGTAAAACAAAAAAAAGAGACCCTAATCTGCAGGCACATTATGCTACAACAGATTAGGATCTCTGTTGTTGCAGTTTGACTCCACTTATAAGTGAGTATAAACAGTATATTTATGTGAAATTTAAGGCAAGTCCTCATGTACCAGCAGAGATTTACTTTCAGTAAGATGATAATGATGATGATATGTGGTTGTGTCTGTGTGCAGACCTGCGTGTGTGCATGCATGGTTTTTTTTTTTTGCAGATGGTTTTATGGGTGTAAGTGCAGTTATTGTAGGCAAGACTTGGGATATTTGTAGGCAAGACTTGGGATATTTGTGTTTTGGAATTACATACTTATAGCACAAATCACAGTAAAAGACATTATTACATTTTTGTATAAAAGAGGTTGGGAATTTTCATAGAGAGAAGAAGCCTTTTAAACCATATGTATAGAATTGGATCATAAAAATGCAAACCTTGAGTTTGAGCTTTTACATGTAGCCAATAAAAGAGGATCTTAAAATGAAAAATACTCTTTTACTGGTGGAAAATAGAAGTTTAAATATAACGTTAAATGTTTTAAAATCCAGACCTTGATTTTCAGATTGAGATTATACTCTTAGCCAATCAAAAGCAACATTTTAAAGTCCTTTGTGATTGGTTGACAAAAATCTGAGGTTTAAATGTGAACTTTAAGCTTTTACTGTCATTTGTAGGTTAGGTGGGCCATGCAAAAATCTAAAGAAGAACCTGACAGTTAACACTTGGAATTAGTAAATTTTTGAAAATGTTTTAGAAGTTTTTTTTATATTATAACTAGTTCCATTTAATTTCTTCTTCTTTTAATGAAACTAGTTTTAAATGCTAACTTTTCCAGACCTCTGTGTTTGTTATCATAGGCCAATTATTCTTAATTGTTTGTGTATGATACTCAAACAAAATACCCCAAATTCAGATAAAGTAGTCAATTTGCATCATTGAAAATAATTATACAAGTGTAGGAATGAAATACTGAAAGTTCTATGATTCTTAATTTACTTTGAAGTTGAAGCTTTGCCAAAATATTTTATCCTTGAAATTGAGCTGGAATTGTATGCTTACATGAATTGATATTTTGGTTGCTTTTTGATATTTACTTCAGAGATCAGAGTCAAAGACTGAAAAAGTAGATGAGATAGGCAAGATCAGTCAGTTGGAAGAGGCAGAGATAATTCCATTCTGCATAACTAAAATGATGGATATGGGGTGGGGACATCATCTCAAATGGGTGCAGAATGTTCTTTGTGAGGCAGCTTATGTAAGACTGGGTGAGTTGATGCCTTTTGAATCAAAAAGATACAGATGTTGATAACCTAAGTGATAAAATATTCTTTCATTATAATGCTGTGTATGGGTGCCTTGGAGTATACTGCCTTATGGTGAGACCCCCTTAGAATGAAGTGCTTGATAGAGTATTCCTCCCCCAACCCTAATGCTGTCTATGGTGGCTATGTTGTATACTGCTTTATAGTGAGACTATCTTACAAAAAAGTACAGTACTCATTGTAATTATGTGTATGGAAGCCATGGAGTATACTGCCTTATGGTGAGACCACCTTAGAATGATATGCATGATACAGTATTCCCTCATTATAATGCTGTCCATTGTGGCTATGGTATATATTACCTTATAGTAAGACCATCTTACAAGAAAGTACAGTACTCATTGTAATTATGTGTATGGAAGCCATCAGGTATACTTTAAGCACATGTTGATTGTTGATGCCCAGATGATGGTCATTTAGGCAAATGTTGATTTCTTTGTCATGATGGCCATTTAGGCACATGTTGATTTTAGTGTTATGATGGTCATTGAGGAAGATGTTGATTGTTGATGTCCAGATGATGGTCGTTTAGGCAAATGTTGATGTTGTCCAGATGATGTTCATTTAGGCAAATGTTGATTTTTAATATCAAGATGGTGGTCATTTAGGCAAATGTTGATTGCTGATGCTCATATGATGGTCATTTAAGCACATGTTGATTGCTGATGTCCCATTGAGTGTCATCTAAGCACATGTTGATTGCTGATGTCCCAATGATGGTGATTTAGGCACATGTTGATTGCTGATGTGATAGTATGAGAGTGGAAAAATCAATTTCTCAGCGAGAAACTTTGACATGCATATTTTAACCCAGACAGTATTTTACTGAATTCTGATATAATGGTTTACAAGATTTTCCAAAAGAACTTAAATTTTTTACTCCAGATAAAATACCATATTGTATATCTTTTATCTGATTACAGGTCCCAGTCAAGTGGACAAGGTACCCATTGAGGAACCAGTCTGCAAATTCTTCATGTGTAAGTGCTGCAGTCACATGGTATCATATTTGCCCAATAATAATAATAATAATAATAATAATAATAATAATAATAGCATGTACAGGCGTACAGAAATTGCTTATTGTCTTTAAATTGACTGGAAGCAGTGTAGTCTTGTACTGGAAACTGGATTCAGGGTGATGTGATCAAGTCCCAAGATAGTCATCACCTTTCAGCATGCATGTTTTATTTTGTTTGTTTCAGGGCTCTGATGGGTTTAAAGTTTGCATGCTGGACTTATGACTTGTGAGCAGAAGTTGTGTTTTTTTTAAATCTAACCAATGCCATGTTGAGTCGGCTGCAACTATGCCTGTCTTTTCAAGACATTTACTACATTTGCCATGGCATGACATAACCTTTCATATGTTGTTATGCCACTGAATATCTATCAATCAGTCAACCAGGTAATTGCTCATGAGGCAACCCTGTAGTAAATGTATGTTAGTATTTGGGGGTATTAGTCTTCTCCCCTCCCTGTATGTTGATTTTCTATCCAGTCCTCCCCCTGACCCACACACTAGGTCTTATATCTGGTCCACCACCACACCCTAACCCACACACACTCTTTTGGATGATTTAAATTTGATTTGATAAGTCAAATTTATATTTTTTCAAACAGGAGTCTTGCAAACTAAACCATAATATACTTGAATCACAGAGGACTGCTGGCTAGCGCTACTGGTCTTAGACCAGATTTTGTGAGACAGCCTGTTGTCCATCATCTGTTTTCTGTCTTTTCATTAGTACAAATTTGTTACAGCAGCTCTCCCTAAACTATTTGGAGGACTGACAATAAAACTTTATATACACATTCATCCCAAGGTCTAGTTTGTCTTGAATGATGGTGCTGCTCAGACATTGAATATGACCACCACAGCAGTCAGTTTATGATGTTATTACTACTTCTGATTGGATGGTCATATCAACATGTGGATTTAACTACAAGACTCTTTGTTATGTCTAGTTGGTTCTATATAATATTGGTTCCAGTTTTACATTAAATACTTCAACTCAGGCATCCATCTTGAAAATATTGTTATCACTACTTCTTAATGGAAAATAATATCAACATGTGGTTTTCACCAGAAGACATCTTATGGTAGATGACTAAATGAAAGTAGTGCATATCTGATATCCAGTACAACCACCACAGCAGCCATCTTAAAAATCATTTTATTGTTATTCTTCTCTGAATGAAAAGTCTTATCAGCATGTGATTTTTGCAAACATACTTACACTGCCTGGTTTGTTGCAAATTAAAATTGCGGTGATCTCTTGGCTATCTTGAAAATCTTAAAGTTACTCCTACTTGATGGAAGTTATTTTGACATTAGGTTTTCACCAGAAGATCTTTTATCATGCCTAGTTGGTACTAAAGAAAATGATGCTAATCTGACATCCAGTATATTCACCATGGTGGCCGTCTTTGAAAATTGTATTATTTCTACTCCTTGTAAATGGAAAGTCATATTGACATAGGGTTTTCACCAGAAAACTAATGACCATTATACGGCTGGTTGATCCTGAATGAAAATGGTGCCAATCTGACCTCAAATATGACCAACATGGTAGCGATCTCGAAAACTTTATTGCTACTCCTAAATAGAAAGTCATATTATTGATGTTAGGTTTTTACCAGAAGACTTCTTATGGTGTCTAGTTCGTTCTAACTTAAATGTTGCCATTTTAACATTCAACCACCATGATGACCATCTTGAAAATCTTATCACTACTTTTTCAGAATTATGGGTCATATCATCACAAGGGTCTTCACCAATAAAAATAAAAATGGTTCCCTGCAGACATCCAGTATGGCTGTAACAAAGACCATATTGAAAATCTTTTCACTTATTCTCCTGAATGTAGGATGATACTGACATTGAGTTTGCACCAAAAGACTACTAATTGTTACTAGTTTGCCATAGATAAAATGGTTCTGATCTGCAGCCACAGCAGCTGATTTAAAAATCATATTGCTCAAGAATATTCAAGATGGTTTCAGCACCCAGCAGTTAGAAAGAAGAAATGGCCTTTTCTTGAACTTCTAGAAATTCTTTATGGACATTAGAACTTCAGTCACTTGAAGGGACTCTTGTTTTCCTGATCAAGATTTAACAATTATATTGTACCTCTTAATTGTTTCTATTATTTTCTCATCCTATTGTTATTAAATTAATGACAGTGCAGTTGCGTATAGTACTTGTAAGATGCTGCTGCAATAGAAAAAGAAAAATAATAATTGGATCATTTGTCTCATTTGGATAAACAATAAACCCATTTTTCTCTCAACAGTGAAGAAGATGTCTATCCCAATGGTGTTATACAACAGTGAGCAAGAATCCTTGATGAAAAACCAGTTCTTTGTGTGCCTGCTAGATTTTCTAGGTTTTCACATGGAAGAGGATGTCAAACTTCTGTTTCCTAGAATTCCAAACCATTGGTCTATCAGACTGTTGCTGGAAAAGGCAGAAATTCTGGGACATATCGATGAAGGTAATATTTTAAATAAAATTTATTTAGTACATGACGGTATAAAATAAAAGAAAAGAATCAGCTTTCTTTATAGTTGGTGTATGTTACAAAGACAACACAAAAATAACATAAGCTTTAGTAAAAAAATTCTTTACCTGTATAATTATCAGCATTAAAACAGGAAAATAAGAATATTTCATTATACAGACCCTAGAACCAGTAATTTTACCAATCTTAATTTTTCATTTGAATTCTATTCGTGTTTGCATTTCAAGTATCACCTTAACATTTTGAGCTCTAATGGTCATAGAGATCAGTAGAGGTACAATTCATCCTCTCCGTTCATTTTCGGTCATTTGTATTGAAAGGAAATGTGTTTACCAAAGTCTCTGTTTTCCATTTTCTGGAGAATTAAAGAAGAAATGTGTATTTTCATATCATTATCACATTAAAAGTGTTCTTTAATGAAATAGCAAATAGAGTAAATGCAAAAGACAGCATTAAATTGATGATAAATATAAGTGCATAGTAAATGTTAGGGTACATTGCAGAGTTTTTGCCAGAAAATAGTATGTCTCATTTTGTTTCGTTCAGATAAAAATTAGTCAGGTAGAACCACCAATAGCAAGTTGTTATCCCTGCTTAATTATCAGTGTGTAGAATCTGATCCCAGATTACTGTACAAAATGCTGGAATTTTGTCAAAGCCTGAAATTAGTTTCATTAATGTTTTGTTCTGTATTTATCACTTGTCATTCTGCATTTAGCACTCACCATTTTCAAAACATGAATTCATCATTTCGTATGCATTCTATCTGCATTCTGTTTACCTTCCAATGTCACAAGTACCTGTTTCATGGTCTGTATGTACAGCAGTATATCAAATCATGTAAAGAGATACGTCTTACAGAAGCACATTTGTAATTAATCTATTGTGCACCTATGTTGGGATGATGAAATTTAATATATAAACTAAACTGTAAAAGAATAAACAGTGCTGACAGTGTCACTGTGACCCACTTTGCAGCACATCATAGTAGAATCTCTCTTTGTGCTATGTAAAAGCTAACAGCTACCTTGAAGCTAATGCATAATATTTTCCAATCTTAAATCCCACGTTTATGTCACTTTTATGGAATCTAGTCGGCATGTCTGGAGTGGATAAAGAACATTTTCAAAAGTTATAAACTTAATTACAATCATATTGCATTATCATGTGAGCTGATACATACCTGTACACAGTAACAATTTAGGTCCAGTTAGAACAAATGTTGTGTCCATTCCTGCTATTCCAGAAACTTGAATTCATTCAGTATTTATCACCAAAATAATAACCATAAACATAAGTTTTGTCCTCATGATTATCTGTTTCTTCTTCTCACGGTTCATCTTTGCCACCATTTTTCACTATTTACAGTAACTGACTGGTTTCTTGTAATTTACATTCTGTCTCATTGAGAAACTGTTTTGTGTAACAGTCCATAATATTGGTGCTGAAATACTTCTCTTCCTTCTTGTGTCCACATAGAAAACTCCACTTCAGAGTTTTATCCCCAAATTTGCTTTGGATTATTAAGAATGCAGAATTTTCATTAACATTTCATGATAATTCCACAATATCTGGAATGACTGATATCTCTGCTGGTGATATATGGTTTGAAAGTAACTGTCAGAGCTTCATGTGCCAGGCAAGACATGCATAATCATACGTGGTCCTTTTTTTCATGGCATGTTTTGAATTCAAAACTCGAGTTTATGCTGAAAAGCCTGAGGTAAGATAGATCATCGGATTAAGTCTACATCATTGCAGTTTAGCAGTTGAGAATATGGACCTTAGTTAAGATAATTCTGCAAGAAGTCGTGGTCACTTAAATTGTAATTCAGAAAAAGTTGCAGGCTGTCAAAAGTGTCAGACTGTCAACCTGATATTTAGTTAATTGCTGAAAGAAACTTTTTGAGACTATAGGGCCTTGGGCACAAAACCTCCCAAACTTAATTTCCAAAATTAATGTCTCTAGCAGATAGTTCCACATATTTCCACACAAAAAAGTTGTAGTTTCCTGTTAATGAGTCCTCACACACACAAGCACCAAAAGTGTTTCATTACAGTATTTTATCTCACTCAAGAGATACCACCATTTTTGGAGGCCATCTTTTCATTATAGGAAGGTTTTACTCTACAGTAAACAGCCTTTTGTTTCCAAACTTTATATATATATTGGAGACCTTGACAGAGCTAATGCAGGAAAAGTCATCAGTTATTTTATATTTTGTTTTTTGTTTTTCTTCCAAACAAGACGTTTACACAGCTAAAGACTGCTTATATATTCAAAAATATCATTTAGCTCCTCTTGTTCATTCAGAAATATGAGAGAGAAATGACATCAAGATGAACATGTTATATACAACCCCGAAAACCCCTTGAGTTATTTTGAAGACCCCTTGAATTTGAGAGGTTGCCTTGAAAAGTACCTGAATTTTGTAAAACACCCGATAAATAGTCAAGAAATACAGAAAGTTTAAACTGGATAAAATATATCACTATTAAATTCAGAATTATGTTAAAGGACTATATTGAATAAGGGCCATTTTCTGCCCCCGTTTTATGGGGGGGAAAAAAATCTTGTAAATATCACAACTCTGTGTCTCATTGTATTATTCGAAGTATAAATCACCATATTCTGCATTAAATATCCAGATAAATTTCTATTTCATACCTAAACACAACCTTTGAACATGGGTTGGTATTGGAAATTTAACAGAAAATGCTACATTTGAGCAACTTGAAACTAGAAATAAGATCTAAGCACAGGCTTGCTTGAACAAGGTATTTACACTGATTAATTTTTATGAAAATTTTTGGGTTCTCATATTAACTTATGTGAGCACGTTTGCATTAATCACTAAAAGCTAAAAATTCTTGAATTTTGCTGTCTGTTTCATTGTCGTTGTTTTCCCTGTTGCACGGTAGCTACCTAAGTATTGCTACATGTGAGCAATTAGACCAGCATTTCTAGAGTGCGCTATATTATTTCCTTCATTATTATATTAAAAAATTCTGGAAACAATACATATTCAGATATTTTAAAAACAATGTGATTATTCATTTTTGTCTTTCTTCATTCTTTCTAAATTGCCTTGGGAACACGATTTTTCGAAGAGGCGCTGAAGGGGCATTTGGAACTATATGTAAACAAAGACTACGTGGAGTAAACATTAAATGGAATTGTAGTTTTATGTTGCCGGTTTTTTGCAAAAGCATGCTGTAAATAATAGGATCAGTACATATATATTATTTATTTTATACATAAATGACAGTGGTTTTTCTTCATTTCCATCACGATACCATTTGTAACGTTTAATTCACTCACTATTATAGTGTAATTCCATACACGTAATCTTTAAAATGAATCTGTCAATTTCCAGATGGAATAACAGTTACAACCAGCGTAGTTTTTCATTAATTTTGTTGAATGGATCTTTCTTCATATAATGATAACATTAATTCTTTAAAAATAAAGCATTAACTGGGCAAACAACAAAGGATGGTATGCAGTTATATAAATCTGCTTGGAAGAAATGTGTCATCTGCGTGATATACAGATACAACAACGCAAGTTTCAATAGCTCAAATGGTATAGCATTAGTGTGCCAAATTATCGCACCAAGTTCGAATCCCCGAATTTCTCTTTTTTTTTTTTCTTCTTTCTTTTTTAAGAACTAATATCCATAATATTAACAGCTGTCAATTTAAAGGTTTGAAATAAAATTAGTAACTGCTCATTTGTCAAAACTAACAAAAATAATGTGCAATTTCAAAATCATTTTATTTTTATGTCGTGCAAGGTAACATTTTTTATCAATATGCTATTCATCTAAAATGGAATGATACAAGGGTTGCCAATCATGTCTGCATCATAAAATAATGGTATTGGAACCAGTGTTGTGAAGCGGTTATTCTTCCGTAATTAGATACTATAACTTTCATACAAGTTTATTTATATTCAATATTTTCATACTGAATTTTTATCATTTTCCGGTGCATTCATCCACATGAAGAAAAATCAGTTTTAGACTGACATAAACATTTTAAACTTGCTTACTACATCAGTGATGTTTCTAACAATTACTGAAATTAGAAACCATTTCCAAACAGTGGGAACCTTGTCCACAGTCACGATGGAAGCCCAGTAACGGAACTGATTTATGATTTTTTTATTGAAACTATTATCTGCAATATTTCTATGCAAAAAACCAGCAATTATATGAGCCTCAATCATTTGCAAATCATTTTAATGTTTCTAAAGTGTAATAATTTTTTGTGGGTATAATATTTGTCTGAAAGGATACTAAAGGAGAGTGGCCAAATATCTTTGCATCAGACAATGATTGTGGTGGAACCAGTGTTCTGAAGCGATTATTATCCCATAGTTACATAGTATAATTTTTTTTAATACATGTTTGTTTATGCTAAAATTTTTTAAGACTTAATGTTTGATCACATTTTCCTAATCACTCATCCAAATCAAGAAAAACTGGTTTTGGACCAACATAAATTTTTACTTGCCTACTAAATCAATGATTTTTCTAGAAATTACTGAAATTAGAAATTACACATTTTATTTCCAAACAGTGGGAAACATGTTGCAAAGGTCAGGAAGGAAGCTAAAGTAAAAGAATTGATTTATGGTTTGTTAATTGAAAAGGATAATGGTATTATTCCTACCCCCTAACCTGCTAAAATAAAAATAAACAAAGCAAGTTTGTTCAATCTATTTATCTAAATACTGCTTATTTATTGCAATGGCATATTTTCTTTATTTCATTAAATGATAACATCATAACTTTACACACTTAATGATTATAACAGCAGAAAATCATAAATATAATAACAATTACAAATGAAAATCTTTTATTCAAAGGACATCATGCTTGAATATAAGTATCACTACTATGACTACTATTAGTACTATTAAAAATACTACTACTACTAATAATAATAATAATAATAATAATACATGTAATAAATAACAGCATATTAATAATAATACTAAAAGAATGTTCATCTACCTATATTTTACGTGGAAACAAACATGGGGGTGAAGAGTTAGCACTAACCATAAAATATATCAAGCATACAATATCTTCAGACCAAAACAATTCTGAAATAAAAAAATTTGGGATGTAACATGGCATAATGGATGTCACAAGAATTTATGATAAAAACAAAAATTAAGATAATTAATACATAATAAGCCGAGTTGTTTCTTTTTAGATACTGTTCATAAAATCAGTTTCTGGCTCCATCCCTACAAGAACTGATTATATGGAATTTGCAGGCTCTGTGTATCATTATAGGCTAAATATGACTGCCAAAGTTAATACTTGCAAATGTATGAAAAGCACCCAACAAATGATACTTTCAGTCAGATATGAGAATTTGGTGAATGGTCTAAAGTACTTCAAATGCTGCCATAAAAGGCACACAATCAATTCAACTTCAAATTCCATCAACATCAAGATCTCATAGATATTGTGTTGTATGTAAAAGACCATATGGGCATCAAAATCATCTTGTTCATGTCCCAATATATGACATAACCCAGTCATTTGCAGAGTGTAGCATTTTTATAAAGTCAAATAGTAGCTGTTGCAAATTCCATTTAGAAATTTTCTACTTCACTAATGAATCCTTGCGATCTATCACTGTAACAAAAGAGTTTGATGAAAACTTTTCAAGTACAGATATTAAATCACTTGTACAAAATGTGAAGAAACTAATTAAAACAAAGGCATATCTTAACTTTGATGTTCCTTCTTCCTTATCTGATGATGACTGTTTCCACCTTTTTTGGATTGAAAATGAATCAATTCCTGTAACTGAATAAGGTTTAAATCCTGGTTCAAGAGAATAATTTGCTGAATAAGCACAAATTGTACTTCAAGATGGATGAATCCACTTGGAAACTGAATGAATTTCCCCAGGATATCAGTTGATTACCTGCGTGACATCACTATGGGCATTTATCAAGTCAAACAGGCTCCAAAGTATACAAATGAGCATCTCACAGAGGAGTGGCACTATGAGGTTATGGCATGCATGGATTTTCCAGGTCTGTTACATGTAAAAATCCAGTCTCGCCACTCCAAAAATAAATTCCATTCGCTGGGGATCTAATACAAGCTGAAATATTCCATGGACTCCATCAAAAGATTGTATTGTACCTACAAGGTTGGTGCTTGGGTTGTTGGGTGTTGTGCCCATGTATCTAGTTTCCTATGGTTTCCTGGCTGCCAAAGATAGTGAATGAAGTGTTGACAAAGAAAGCATCACTAATTAGTCATCTTAAGGATGCATCATCTATTCCAGAATATGAATATAACAATGGGGAATCAAATGAGTTGTTTTTCTACACTCTGACCACTACTTTCATCAGTATTCATCTGGCTCCTTTTATGATTTTACAATTGATATTTCTGTATAATTTGAATTGTCAATCATGTCATGATGTTTCCATTATTATGTCATCTTATTTGTGTGACATTAAGGAAGAAAGAATGATAATACATAACAATTGCCAGATTAAGGCCTTCCAGGGCCCTCATCACTGAAAATATTATAGCACCACACCCCATCTACTAAATGTGAAATTAAAAAAAAAAAAACAGAAGAAGCTAAAAAAGGGCTGGAAAATACCAGTGCTGCCACCATTCCAAATCAAAATACTCTTACATGCAGATCGAAATGATCATATATAATTCATCCAATTTTATCATCAGCAAATAATTATAATTGTTTTCCGGTGCCCCTGTTGGGTTGGTGCCCTAAGGACATGATTAATATGCTTGATGGGTAATCTGGCAGTGTACATACCACATTCAAATGAATGCAAAAAGGTATATTTTTAAGGCATACTCATTAATAATTTGACTTTTTAAGTCCATTTTGGCTTGAATAGTTTATTTTTAATGCTTTTTATTCTCTCTGATGACTGTGCAGTCATTGCAAGTTCTGTCTGGTCACCTCCCAGTGAATCTAAGGGGGGTCCAATGTTAAATACACCAAAAAAAAATGGCAATTACAGTAACAGTTGCTCATCTCAAATGTACAGACGGCAGGAGTGTATCACCTCTGGGTCATATTGTGGGTGGATGAGTGGGGAAGTTACTATCATCAGGATTTGCTATTAGTTTTAGTTAACTGCTACTGTTAGGTAATATGTGTTTTGTGAGTGCATTTTTTTATCAGATGCTTTGTCATCTCTTGCTTGCATAGATGTCATTTTAACACTTCTCTGAACCTCCGGTTATATAGAAAGCCTTACGGCGAGATATTCGCATGATTTTTTGCGTAGGAATACAGACAAGCATGTCGGCCTTTCGTACATGTATAGTATGCAGTACTGAAAATATTGATGCACAAAATTTGCCTTCGAAATGTCTGTCAAATTATAGTAGTCAGTGTACTAATGTGACTAGCTTTACTTTAATGGTATATATGAACACATATTCGTATAACGTTATGTTGTTCATTAAAATTTTATATACGTTTTTGAATTTCTTCATTGCCCCCATCAAGGGCCCCAGTTTTAAGTCGCTACAAAGAATTGAATATAGGCCTACAAGTTCATGGGAGAGAGAGAGAGAGAGAGGAGAGAGAGTATAGTCATATATAGTTACTTTAAACAATGAAAAGGTAGAACAATACTTACTTTGACTCGTTTTTTCATGCAAGTTTATGTGCAAACTTGTTCCCAAAAATTCCTTGAAAGTTGCATTCATTCTATAAATCCCAAAATCTTGCACGATGTAAATCACCATCTTTGCAGCTCTAAGTGCTGGTAAATAGCATTTGCAAAACGAATAATAAAATGATTGTGTTTCCATTTGGTCATTATTGATATATGTTCTTTATAAATGTGTACATCCTCTCATTTCACAGACAACTGTATGTAGTCAGTGTTATGCCGTATTCCCACACTGGTTTAAAAATAGACACAAAAAGTCTAGAGAGTACAATACCTATAGTCTACTTCTTTCTTGTATTCTCCAAAGCAATTACTTCTAAAACATATTTCACAATTTTCAGAAGTTCATTAAAGTGCTGAACCAATAGTGTTTTACATCTTATTAATGTCCATATTATATCATTACGGATAAATACATAGTTTATAAATAGATTATAGTTTGACTCTAGGCTACCTCAAGGGGTGTGGAAGACAATTTTTTTTTTTCTTCTTCTTCTAAAGATAGAAACACAGTATTGTGTGTGTGTGTGTGTGTGTGTGTGTGTGTGTGTGTGTGTGTTATATAGCCATGAAAATATAAGGATAAAAGTACATAAATATATAAAGAACATTTGTCATTTCCAGTGAAGGTAACAAACCCATGTATTCGGCGAAGAAGCAAACCTACAGGCCCCTTTTAACGCCTCCTTTATAGTCATATTCAGTAATATCAAACAATCATTTAAATAATTCAGTAATATTAAACATCATTCAGTAATATTAAATAATATTTTATTGAGGAACAGTTTTTGTATTTTATGATTAAGTATCGTTTTGTCAACTTATTTTAGAAACAGTTTTCAGTTGATGTGTAAATTCGATATTCTATTTTGTCTATGACGGACCATTTTGGAATAGTTTTAGAAGCTAAACTTTATTTATAGAGCTTTATAACCCCTAAAATAATAAAAATGCATATTGCAAATTTGAAACTGAGTGAATAGTTCATGGTAAAGCAGTATATATGAGAAGTAAATGGAAAAGATGACAACTTTTCATGTCTTTCTTGATAGTGTTTTGACACCCTGTAACCATGGCAATTCACACGTGAACACAAAACTGATGTCAGAAATAAATGTTAACCACCTCGTGTACAGTATACATCATATGAGGACATGGAGAGGGGGCAGAAAATGGCCCTTATTCAATATAGTCCTTTATATAATTTCCAAATGTAATAAATAAAATGGGATTAAATTGGGTGATCGAACGACATTATGCTGGTAGTTGCCAGGTGGATTAGAATCCCTTTGCCATGGTGCTGCAGCTAAATATTTTCTTCTCTTTTTTTATGTATTTATGCAATGATCAAGCCATATAAAGAAGAAGTTAAGTTTCTATAACAGAAGAAAATACTCCTTAAAAACTTATAACTGTCCTTGAAAACTCCATGAAAAGTAAATCCTCCAGGAGTATAATATGAATAGTGAAGTTTGCAGATCCATGACACATGATGTGCCATGCTTCCTGACTAGCAGATTTTCTGGATATAATGTTTTTTTAAAAATGATCATACCATTTTAAAAAAATATCAGTGTTGTGGACACTTTTTGGCTTCTGATTTCCAATTGTTTTAAGTGCTACAAAAATACAAGGCTTCATTCTGGGACTCTGCAAGTTATTCAAGTGATGAATGGTATTAGAGTGATGGATGTTTAAGATCCATTTAATGTTTGTGGCATAGGATCCATTCTCTTTTACCAAAATATATTTCTTATTACTAATGAAAGTAACAAACTGTATGGTCTTGCTAAAAGTCAGTAGCAAAGTAATGAATTCAGTAAATTTTTATGTCAAGGGAGACAATTCAAAGTGGGTAAATGAGTAAATTATAATACTTATCTCCTTTCATTGTTTCACTGATGGTAATTCTTGAAACTATTATAGAAAATGATGTAAAAAGGAAATCATGAGAATTAATTTCTCAGTTAATGTTTCAGGTAGTAATATAAATAATTGAGTGGAATAAAAAAATTTAATAAATATAAAGATTATGTATAGCAGTATGTTTATGGTAATTTCATGGACTAGGAAAGCCATTATCGCTTGAGTTATATTTTCCATTTGAACTTGTGTATCATTACAATAGCGTAATCAGTACCTTGATTCTGCATCAGTTTACATGTGTTTTCCTATTTGTAGGTCAGATGAAGTTTGATCCCAGCAAGGTTAAAGAGAACGATCTTGAAACTAGAGATGTTTATAGGGAAGATTATCCTCTTACAAAATACACTGCAGATGAATTCAAACCTAATGGCAGATCTTGTGAGACAAGGTACAGTATCCTTAATCTGAATAAAATCAGAAGCCAATGCTACATTAATCCACCACATTCAGTATAATACATCACTGTGCACTTAAAAATAATGTTATATATTTTAAATTTGATGAGGTCATATTAAAAACACACACCAGGGATATCATAAACAGTGTCTCCCATGTGCATGTACATACTGGAAGAGTAGATTCCCTTAGGTGATGCTCTGCAGTTTAAGGTCTAAGGTATTCAGGATGTTCTAGGCGTGTACAGGGATTGAGAAATGTGGTCTCAGTGATTTGTTTTGTAAGTTCTAATAAAAGACATTTGTATGCATTTTTAAGGCATTTGTTTGTATTACTTCAGATGCAGCATCTTGTCATTATTTGGATCAGCCAATGAAAAAGTCGCAGTATAAGCATATCAAATGTAGAACCCAAAATGTTCAATGAATTGGGGATTTTGATTGGTTGGAAAAATCTTTCAGCACAAATTATTAGTGGGGTCATTCTCACAATACCTCAAAATTCAGACAGTTTCAGATCTTTAAATTTAGTGAAATAATGCTATATTTTTATCTTGTCTTCTTTGACAAGTATATGAAAGATTTGACAGATCTGTGTATTTGTTTTTCACATTTACCTATGTATACTGATATATGGCAAATTAGAGTCATGAAATATGCTATAATGCTATGAAAAATGTTGCATTTCTTTGCAAAAAATACACATTTCTGGTCCTTTAATTTGCACAATACTTAACCCTACACCAATAGTATTCATCTTTAAAAAGAAACAAAAAGTCCAGTAACACTTATTTTACATCATTTAGTCAGACTCTGAAAGCCATATTCCATCACAAAGAATGGTAAATTGTGATAATTGAATGACATGATTTACTACTATAGTCCAGCACAAAGAATGGTAAATTGTGATAATTGAATGACATGATTTACTACTATATTCCATAACAAAGAATGGTAAATTGTGATAATTGAATGGCATGATTTTCTTCCAAATTCATCATGAAAAATGGTAAATTGTGATAATTGAATGACATGATTTGCTACTATAATCCATAACAAAGAATGGTAAATTGTGGTAATTGAAAGGCATGATTTTCTACTGTATTCCATGAAAGGACGGTAAATTGAGATAATTGAATGGCATGATTTTTTACTTTATTTCATCACAAAGAAAGGTAAATTCTGATAATGACATGATTTTCTACTGTATTCCATCACAAAGAATAGTAAATTGTGATAATTGAATGATAAGATTTTCTGCTGTATTCCATACAAAGAATGGTAAATTGAAATAGTTGAATGACGTGATTTTCAGCCATAATCCATACACAAAGAATATTATATTGTGATAATTAAATGATATGATTTTCTACTGTATTCCATGAAAGACTGGTAAAAACTGAGATAATTGAATGGCATGACTTTATTACTGTATTCGATTGCAAAGAATGGTAAATAGAGATATATAAATGACATGATATTCTTCCTTCCCCAAGAAAGTATTATGAATTTTTTCACATATATACACCACAATCAAGAAAGAAAAAAATAATAGTGTCAGCTGATGGGGCAAGGTGGACTGTTAGGCAATTCTCATTCCCATCTGCCCTGTGACTTTGCACTTAAATGAGCTATGGTTTTTCACCGTTATTCACAACGCATGCATATCATGAAGCAGATATAACAGTAGTGACAAAATGGTCAACATACAGCTATAAACCCACACATTGTGCACTCAGACCCAAAGGTTGGAAAAGCAGAGTGTATTGCAGTCTTTCATTCCCCAGTTTCACTATCAGAGGATTTATTTACACAGTTGTAATGCCAAACCTCAGTACTCCTAAAATTATGTTATGGCAATAAATATACAAACCAAAACAGTGATATAAACGACAAATCTTTACAGTCTGGGACCCTTGCTTAAAGGGGACACATTTTAAAACCATTGTGTCACTGATGTAGCTATAAGTAAATTTGTACTAGATAATTCAGGTAGATTCTAGTAGTAAGGCAGTTACTTGAATTGTTAATGAGCTTAAAAGAAAACATGCATTATATCAGTTTAACATTGGGGTTTATTTTGGAGAGAGAGACATCTTTAACACATTGTCATAATGGAAACAGTGTTACAAACTTCTGTCAAAAATGGAAACAGTGCTGCAAAATTCAGTCATAAATGGAAACAGTTTACAAAATTAAATTAAAAATAGAAACAGTGTGACAGAATTCAATCTAATTGAACTTGTTCATCCCATAGACCAGTGAAGCTGACATTTGTTATTGCAACAGTTATATATATATATATATATATATATATATATATATATATATATATATATATATATATGTGTGTGTGTGTCAACAGGATGGGAATGTGTCTGTTACTTCACCCACTTCTTGATTTCATGTCTTTTGGGTAGACTGGTCTATTTTGTTTGTTTTATTTTGTTTCAGAGAAGGAAATGGCAAGATTACTAAATTAAGCTGGATGAACCTCATTAACAGCTACAATGGCCAGTCATCTGTTAGCAATGTGTCCAGAGACATTAAGGTCTGCTAGAAGCTTGCTTGATAGTATTTATCTTAAATCAGAGTGGAACAGTATGATTGGTTAATCACAAAATCTGGATCCACAAGAGGCATAACATTTCATAAGAAGCATCATGCAGACTTTGAATTTACAATTTTACAGCAGGACCAATTTGGGTGTTGTTAAAGTGTACAATATTTTTTGAAACTTTACATGGTACATACGTATGTACATTGTGTTGTGATCATGCTAATGTTTAAGTTTAGTGTCTGGTGCATTGTTCCTTCAAAGGATAATTTTTAGTTATTCACATGCTGACATATTTCTTCAATTTAGGGGTTCATTTTTTGTTTGGTTTGGTGTTTGTGGGTTTTATGCCATTTTTCAGCACATGATAGGCTTCACATGGCAAACAGTATGTTTGGTGGAGGAAGAACCCAGAAAAAACCCAGGAAGAATCACCAGTGTGTTTGAAGTTGTCAAGCTTTTTTTTTTTTCAAACACCAGTGTTGACTGAACCAAGACTCAAATCCATCCAACCAAATTGTTCAACCACTAGTGAGCAGCAGATAATCTGACATTATTTCATCTGAAAGATTCATTATGAGATAGTGCCTCTTCTGGTGATCTCCGCTGCCAGAAATGTTTACATGAAAAAAAAATGCTGAGTTCTCACAGCATACATTACTCAGGCCAGATGTGAGGATAAGCTGATTATGATATAACAATGCACTGTTAAGATGGTCAGTATGAACAAAGATTTTGTTTGTCTAACAATAGATAAATTCCAATGCATTTTATATCAAGTTTGCACCTTCCTTTCATGATGCCTCTGAATTTGTTCGCTCCAGACCCAAGGTTGTGTATAATAATATAGAGGAAAATATAACCAGATGGTATATTTTGTCGCCAGTAAGGAATATAAATCACAATTTGGGATGTTGGTGAAGCCCATCACGATCTCTGAAGAAACATTTTACACTTTATTTTTTGTTCTTTTAAGAAGAAAAAACTTTTATCAAGGACGAGAAATACGTGTATATGAAATTGGAGGAGCCACGTCACAGTCGTCTTATATTAGAATTTATACACGATCTCTTCCCCAAAAATGATAATAAAATTTGTACACGTTACTTTTCGTACTTTTGAGAAAGAACATTTTTTTTAAGTATGAGAAAAGTACATGTATATGAAACGCCACAACCATGTTATATCCGAATTTGTGCTATAGTGGGGTCACACTGTATGTAGATTTCATATCCACTGAATACCAGTTTAATTGGCTCATGGTCATTCTGTACCCAAGTCGTTTCATACCCAGTGGAAATTGGTCGTTTTGTACCCAAGGTGCTGGTCATTTCATACCCAAGGTGCTAGTCGTTTCATACCCAAGGTGCTGGTCGTTCCATACCCATTAATTTACAAGGTCAAATATACAGTATTGTCATATTTACCGCTCCCTCTCTAGGCCTAATCTTTTTCCTACCTTAAAAATTACATGAGCAAAGCACATCCGGGCAAAAATTAAACTAACACAAATAATTACAGTAATTGTATTGTTTTCACTGTATAATAGCATCTATGTACTAAAAAGAATTAACAAAAATTCACAATGCCAGTAAAAATAAAAAGAAAACGTTGGCCAGGTTTAAATAACTGAATAAGTCCATTTTTTTTTTCTATCGTTCAAGTTAACAAACATTGTCCTATTTCTTGGTATTATTTAGTAATGACTAACATGACTGAAAAAAATACAAATGTTTATCCTGTCAAAGCAACTAGAAATTCTGCGATCTTTTAATAATGGGGTTGAATGCAGATAAAACAGTGTTACTTGATTAAGATTTTGTTTGCCAAGGACCAATACTGGTATTAATTTCAATTTTTGTCGCCTGCTTTTAAAGGTGTTGAATGTGGTATTCTATGCGGACCGCCAAGCCATTTTTTGGTAGACAGCCTGCCGCATTAGCATACTTGTGCAAAGTTTTGGACACTTTCACCGATCAAAAGAAACTAACATGTTAGTGGCATAATTGAAATTCTCTGTTTTCAACTACATATAAATATTAATATTTTTTTCATGGCAAGTGAAAATTTGTTTTCATTGTTTGGCATAATCTGTTTTATTTTGTTATCATCCTAAATATAATGCACATAAATAATTGCACACAGAGAAAAAGAGAGAGAGAGAGAGAGAGATTTGACTTGGCACTGCATTTTAGATATATTTACTTCTGTGTTTTAAAACTGATTTATTTAATTGTTTAAATAATCAAAGCTATGTATTCATGTTTTGATTCTGCCAGTATTAAAACGTTTGTAATACGGCATATATTTTTTCCAGAATAGAACAGTAAAAATTGCAGTCAAATAAATGATTGAAAGAGACGTCTCAGTAAGCCGAAAGATTAGCTCAAACAGGTTTTTTAAAGAACAAAGGACTAACAACATTATTCCAAATTGTACATTCCTGAGTTTTATTACATACATGTAGAAAACATAATTACTATATGTATTTCTGTTTTCAGATTTAAAAATCATTGTCTAATAATGCAGTTAATTTGCCTTGTCAGTCAGCTGCTGCAGCGTTTCAGTAATTTTGAGGAGGAGATAACGCCGTTCTGGTACTCTTCCCACACCGAGAATATTCTCCCCTGCATTTTTTTATCAGTAATTTTCCTGGTATCTTCTCAGCTTTTTTTCTGATACCAGTTGAATCTGTGTAACAAATGAAGTGGCTTCTTCATATAAGAGGCTAACTAGCACATAGAAAGGAAAACTGGCTTTGACGGCTTTTGCGTTGATCCTACGATGCCAACCCTCTACATTGTTGTTGGTTCGAACAGATTTTCTGAACATAGACCATGATTCAACCGGGAAATGTGGTGTTCGTAATCCAAGTTGACTCCACATAGTCAACCCAACTGTATAACGGGGGAATCTTCGTGGACTGTTCCTTAAGACGGGCAAAGGCATGGGCTATATGTTCTGCAGGCAAAAATGGTAGCGCCATCACCTGAAAAAGAGACGCATGGGAGATAATACAATGAAAAGTTACCAAACCAATGACAAAGATATTCAAAATACAAATTAGCAAATTCATTAGAGTGCAGGTATTAATTATTACCTTCCTGCAAAACTGATGAACACTCTTTTCTTGAATGTAGGTTGTTCTCAACCCCAATTCCTGCAGTTTTCGCCACATGGCTTGCACCATGTGAAATGCACAGCCGTGGATAGGCAATCCTGGATACACACAGCCGTGGATAGGCAATCCTGGATACACACAGCCGTGGATAGGCAATCCTTTATACACACAGCCTTGGATAGGCAATTCTGGATACACACGCCGTGGATAGGCAATCCTGGATACACACGCTGGAAAGCAAGCCAGATACCTAAATAAATAAATAATAATGTGATGATGAAGAAGAAGTCTGTGCGTGTGTTAAGTAATATAAATAAATAATTGTTAGCAACTATGTTTTAATTTAAAGGTAAAATGAAATAATACCGAAAGCTAACATGAACATAGGGTATACAAACGTATAAAATGGCTACAGCTAGCTATAATCAAGAAAAATAATTCATCGGTAAAAATACATAATATAATTTGTTGGCTAATAATTGGAAAATAAAAAAAATATATCAATATTATGAGACTAGCAACAACAACTAAAACCACAACTACTACTTATACTACTACTACTGTACTAACCTGCTTCAAAGTCTGCAACAATCTCTTTGACAGCAGGAGGAGACGGGAGAAGTCGCTTCAACATTTTGAATACATAATTACAAACAAAGAAGAAAACCATGATAAGTTACCTTAAAATGCAACATTACAACATGAAATAATATTATTAATATTATTATTATTATTATTATTATTGTAATTATTATTATCATTGTCTCCATTAGATGATGACGATATGATATGCCGGAATGCTTTGGAAAACAAAACAAAAAAACATTATAAGAAACATAATAATTGACTTTACGTCCAATCTGCTTGTAAATAAATCGTTATAAAAGGAGAAAAAAAAAATAATATTTACCTTCTTATAATCCTTTTTTCTTCGTCCTGACATAAAAGCAAATGCCAGTGGCAGCTGCTTTGTTTCATGCTCGTCATTCTTGACAAAGGCGTGCATGGAAAACAACTGCTTAAACGGGATCCTGATTATTTTGAAGGTGGCATCTACATACCAGACCTTGGCTCTTCCCAAAACTTTGAGTTGTTTGTCAGTGGCCAATAAAATGTGACGTTTACTGCCAACATGAATGTCCTTTCAAAATTTGTCTGAAATACAGTGATTCGTCCAACTGAAAGAAATAAAACGAGGAAATAATATTGAAGGGCCTGGTGCAAGAAAGCAAAATATTAATACATAATGACTTGTGCTCCTTACAACAAATTCTAAGTAGCGCGGCTCATTTGGCCACACTTTCTAGTGGGTCCTATTGGCAGCTCTGATTAACAGCGCTGGTTCAGGCAGAAAGTGACCATCCTTTGGCACTAATTCCTGTACTACTCTGTCGACGATCATAGCAGCTGATGTATATTTATGCTGTCTCGCTACACTCTTCACCTATGGAATATATTATAGAATATGTGAGTGTTACAAATAAAGAAAATGAAGATCGTAAAGTGGAATCTTATCTTTTAATAATGTGTATATCAAAGATTACTTACACGTACGATGAATTTCCTCTTAGAAACAATGAACATTGACAGGTGCAGGGTAATCAGCGATTGTGTATTATGAAATTAGCAAGATTTTGTGGACATGCAACTAACCTCCGATGACACCTTAACCTTCAAGACGATCCCTGGATCAATGCTATGCACATGCCGGTGTTGTCCTGTCTCGTAACAATCTGCACGTTGTATTATGGTTGCTGGGCATCGCATCTTTTTAGAGTGGACAGAACACCACCAGTATGTTACGCCTCCCCTTTTACGCTACAAGAAAGATTTTTAAAAAAATCAAATGAGTGAATATCCAGGCTAGCACCACCAATACAACTACTACTGTGGCCAATAATGATGATGCCATTATGGCAATTACCAATATTACTAATAACCTTCACAGTGTATGAATATCCATCAGCCTTCACAAGTTTTGGACGAGACATCTTGGAACCAGTAAGAGCGATCTGAAAGTCTGGTTGACGTTCATGATTTAGTCAGAGCTGTAACATCGGTTCCTGTATGGACCTGTCTATAAAGATTAAGATTCGATTTCATGAATAAAGAATATTTCAATTGAACATGATACGTTTTGGATACTGTGCTATTCTGGGTTTTATATATTATGTTTTTCTCCAGAACAATAAGTAGCTAATCATAACATACAAGCTATTAATTTCTCAACTACATACCATTTTAATTGTATTGAACAGAAATTTACATTACAACATAATAAAATTCTCAAAGATTTTAAAAGAATAAACCTACTCTTCTTCTTGATTTTCTGTGACTTGGAAGGAAGCATCTATGTTAAAGATGCATGTCACTTCTGTATCTTGGGACACTGTCCAGATATGAGAACTAACATCTGGTGGCAATCTGGAAAAAAAGAATATTTCCGTGGTTACCTAATGTGAAAACGCTGCACATTTATTACGAATATGTTTCTTTCATTAAGATCGATTCAGTTAAGGATAAAAGGATATATATCTTACTGTACTGAAGAGTCGTCGATCGGCATGTCAGAATCATTGACACTGATACTGACGTCAGCATTCATTGTCTCGTCTATAAGATGACAATATGTAGGGTCGTGGACATCATGTCTTTCATCAGCAGTCAGATGCATACTCTCTGCTATTGGCAAAATGTTCACCATATTGTCGAGACTGTCATCTGTCGAAATCAGTGGTGAAGTCGGGAACAGTCCTTGCAACGCCAGCCACTCAGCGTCTCATCACCACAACATAACTGCCTATACAATGTCTGTGATATGCCTATGAAGAAAACCAACAACATCAGCATAGTAGCTACAGCAGTAATATTATTTCAACAACCACCAGCAGTACTTTTACTACTGTTACTACTGTTGCTTCTACTACAATTAACATTAATAATAATAATAATAATAACAATAATAATGTTATATATACCTGTCTCACATGTACGATGCTGGCACTATTGGCAAGCGTTACATTGTAAAGCATGTTGCCGTGGTCTTACTCTTTGGAAACAAACTACACAGTTGCCCATTTCTTGCTTGTGTTTGCTTGTATGTGCAGATGTCTGACGATTTCTTACAACACTTTATTTTTTATAAACCAACTCAACTATTTATATCTGTATTGTGTTTTCTTGTCAAATGTTGTTTGCACAGAAGCATTATAAATGTGGCTTCATTTACTGATATAAATAGATAAAACAACATTAACATAAACTGAGATAGAGAACAAACGTAAATTATACAATACCTGACGACAAACAATTAGGAGTGGAACATATGTCAATTGTAACCGACAAAGGAGACTAAGATCAGGGACAATTAGTAACAATGTATGCGTCCATGAGAACTATTGAATGAATTTTCTAATTGATTCTTTTTGGCTTAATGACTGAATAACAGAGACCTCGTGTAATTATTTCAAAGTAAAACAGAAACATATAAATAATCAAACACGTGTGAAACTGAACTAAGCTTGAACTTCAACTTACTAGATATCCATGGATTTTAACATTTGATAACATAACATTTCAGTTATGCTTATTATATATTATATTTATACTTTAGGTATGAAACAACCAGTACCTTGGGTATGAAACAACCAGTACCTTGGGTACGAAACGACCATTGCTTTGGGTATGGAATGACCAGTTTTGGTTTAATTTTCTATTGACCAAATAGCAGCACAGACCTGAAAAAGAGTGTAATATTCTATTTTTTGCATGACAGCACAGACCTTGCATTGTTAGAAGGTGTTACCGAGTTTAGTTACCTGGTTTTATATCGTAGTCTGGTATACCATACCGACTAAATTATGTCACGATGTTTGTAAATGGGAATGCTTGTTGATAAAATAAGAAGTGAAAAAGATTGGTTTCACACATCAAAATTATGACAATAACATCAATCATAATTAAGGTGAATCATTATATTAACATTGGTCACTATTACATTATGGTAGATCACTAATACATTAAGATGGATCACTATTCAGTTAAGATGAATCATTATTACATTATGGTGGATCAGTGTTGCATTAATTATTACACTACATGTGACATTCAGATGCTCACTCCTACAGATATGTACTGTGTACATATGATATTTATACATTATATATATATATGTATGATAAGCATTTATTTTTAAAGTGTAGTCTGCACACCATTATGCTTCCATTGCCGAGTCATATATTATACATTTTCAATACATAATGCAAATGAAAATAGAGATAAAGTTTCTGTCCGGTACTTAACAGGATGAATCTCATGGAGAATTATCAATTTATACATAAGTATGATGAATCCTAATTATGACGGTAATCATTGTCTTTTCTGTATGTACTCTCTTATAAGTTGGATCCAACTGCAAGCAACATAGACTATGATCTGCTCTGTTCTACTAATTGCTCCTAATAAACTGCATAGACCCAGATCTGCTGGTACATTATGTGATGACATAGCTGAGTCTGTGCAGTTTGCAGTTTTGGACTCAACATGTGAGTATGTATGGCGAACATAGTTTGGAATCTATACTAAAAAAAATTCTTTGAAATGTATTAAATTACAGAGGAACATCAAATTTAATTGTATTTAACAGAGTTGGTCAGAATTTTGAGAAGGATCTATCAGAACTGTTTTGGTGGAGGTGGCTTGGATGGACTCGACACAGCTTACTGTGTCTGTACATCTCAAGGGACATAATTCAGAGTTTTATCTTGTATATCTCAAGGGACATAATTCAGAGTTTTAGCTTCAGAAAAATTGTATCAAATATCAGTAGCAAAGTAGAATGTTTCTAAGGTGATAAAGATTGTATTTGCCATTGAAGACTATTTATGTTTATTGTAAACACTATTTGTTTATCATGTAAAAATGTAATAGCAATGTGAAACTCTTTACTGATCAAAGAGCAGATGCAGAATTTTGACAAATATATTGTGGAAAACTACATTTGAAACAAAATATATGTGTATACAGACAAGCGGACAGGCAAGTAGATTGATGTAGCTGTTTCATCCGTTTTATTTGCATCTGTTATCACACAGATAGACAAGATAGATGAACTAAAATCATCTTAATTGCATGAACATGTACATTGGTGTATTGTAAATTATCATACATGGTTCATTGCTATTTTCAGGTAATACATTTTTATAGATATTTGGTCATGAATTAATTGTGATGTTATTTTTCACGGTCATGTTTGTAAACTAATTTTTTCAGCCTGGATGGCATGAGTCAATCTTAAATAATCTTGAGATGGTCCATATTGTTTTTTTATTTCTTTAAACATTGTAAATTGTTATTTTATTTTTTTAAACGTTGTAAATTGTTATTTTATTTCCTTAAATGTTGTAAATTGTTTGTGAAAATTCACTGAATACAGTGTTTATATGAATTCTGTCTGTGATTATTGTTTTATGTAGTAAATGGAACTTTGAAAAGTAAAATGTGTTTTTGAAGAGTTTTTTGTGTGCAACTACAATGTGGTAGGGGCATGTAGCATTACTCTTGTCCATCTGTACATCTAATTGCTTTCTGTTTAAATCGGTTTTTCTTGTACTGTAAAGGAGCATACAGTCAGTTTATCAAAGGGGTGATTTCATTGGTAACATCTTTCCTTAACTTGAAATTTTCAGGTTTGTTAGTTAACATTTTGGATTTTAGAATAGTGATTCAGGTACCGATTCATTTTTTTTTTACCTTCATGAATCTGAATCTGAATTCGAAACTATATTCCATTGAAAACTTTGTACATGCGTGATCAAGATGTTATTACGGTCCTCATATGGAACACTAATGGCTATGTATCGAGCTTCACTGGCTAGAAGAGTTTTTGGGATGGTGTGATTTGAAATTTTCTGTCATTGGAAAAAAGTTTGTTATCGCAATTATCCAAAACTACTTCAAGGATTGCCATGGAAAATTACCCACATACATTCACTGCATTATCTGGTTGGTCCTAAATGAAAATGGTACCACATAGACATGGAATATGGCTACCCAGCAACCATCAGAAAATATTATTATCACTACTCTTCCTGAATAGCACACCGTTCCAGTGGCCTAGTGGTCAGAGCGTCCGTCTTGGATGAGTTGAGGTGGCGGGTTCGAACCCCGGACGAATCATACAAAAGACATAAAACTGGTGCTAACAGCTGCCTCGTTAGGCGCTCAGCATTAAGAAGTTAGTGTTAGAATTGGTACGCCTGGTGTCAGGATAGTGTGACTGGGTGGGACATGATGCTACAAACTGCCACACTGCTTACATCGTAGCGATATGACTGAAAAATTGTTAAAGCTACGTTAAAAATCCAAAACACAAACACACACACTTCCTGAATAGTTGTATCAACATTGTGTTTTCACTTAAATACTACTTATCGAGTTCAACTCGTCGTAGATGACATTGCTGCCGGTGTCACAATATTGCCGCCACTGGTGCTATAGTATTTGGTTACCAACAGATTTAAAAAAATGAGAAGCATCAAAGATGTATAAAAAAAAAAACGTTCAAAACATGGGTTTTTTTTAAAATTCATCAATGTATAATTTCTAACTTGATTGTCACCAGGGAATCCCTTACAATGTCATCTTCTTTATACACAGGTACTCGGTGAAGATGAGCATCTGGTACACATGAGTCACATCACATTGGTGTCCATGGTGACTTTATACTTCTTACATATGGAAGAATTTGTCATCATTGTATCTGAAACGACATCGAACAAAAAAGTCAAAATAACTGGAAACAACAACCCGAAAGCATCAACTATATCAATACTTGCTCTCGTAATTAACGCAGTGAATTAATACAGCCAGTTACTAGGAACAGACGGCACAGTGTTCACGAGGCTTTATGGAATAGCATTGTAAATGGTCCCTAATTTCTTTACTGAAGAAAATCTCAGATATTATCACGTAAAAGTCTTTGGTTATTTGAGATAGGAATAATTCTCTGTTTTACGAATTTGGGTAATGTTTGGTGGTCTGTGGCTTGAAATACCGATCATCAGGTTAGAAAAACCTACTGATAAATCATACAAATGTGAAGCAAAAAAAAGGAAAGATAGAAAGGAAACATATATGCAAGTGCGAAATTAGGGTCTCGTATATGTACGGTCGTTGATTAGAAGAAAAATTATTTGTTGTATTGGCGCATTTAAGAACCCTTCCTTTGACCGCTGTTGTCTTGAGGTACATGGAATCATGGTAAGATCAACATCAATCAGTCCTCAGCAGGTGTGACTTGATTCGCTCGATAGCGATGTTCTTTTGGGCCCCTTTCATGTTTTTTCTTCATGTCTGGTTGAACAATTTGGTTGAATGAGCAGCTGCCAGCTTACCCTCCATATAGTTAAGATAGCTAAATGTGTCGGCTATTGGGCAATATTGTGAGGGGACCTCGTATTCAAGGATATATGTATGGGACATAGAGTATGCTAAAAATATGTAACAGCAAATTTCTTTGCAAATCAAACTCGCAGCTTCATCATATGAGTAACACACACAAAACGCCAAGAAATATCACGGACGATTCTCGGGATATTTTCTTAGTCCATGGGTTACTATCGCATCCGAGGTCGATATATTCCTGGTAAAATCTGGAACAGTCAGAGGTAAAAATAATAAACAAAATTCACTATAATAAGGCATCTCACGCGTACAGAAATTCGCCAACGTAGCTGAATTTACCCTAGGTGTACAAGTCCCTTACTATACTTTGTAAAGTTGGATCATCACGAAATACAGCAAGGGACTTGTAGAACTCAAGTAACCACACCTGTCTCGAAAGTTGGCTTGGAAACAAAGTCACTATACTTTGGTGTTTCTTTTCTATAATCACGAGCCTTAAGCCACGGCATGGGGTAATATTGTACTTCCTCGCATGGACATAAATTTGATTGATTGCATTTACATACAAGAGACATCGGAAATTTCATTATCAGGTGCTATGAGCCAGTAACAGGTAAACACATAGTATTTATATAGACGGTGTAGACCTCAATGATCGACATTTTGGACATGACTTGTTTATGTATCGGGTCCTTCTCCCTTTATCAGTTAACCAACTCTTATTGTCTGCCTGTCTCTATGTATGCATGCATACATGGTTGTATGTATGTATGTATGCATGTATGTATGCAGTTGCGTACTAATGAGGTGGGGGTCAGAGATCTGGGGGCACCAAAACAACCGATAAAAATTAAATTGCTGGAAAATCGTTGGCAGACCATCATAGTCGCCCCAGGCACCATTTTACCCTTAGTACGCCACTGTATGTATGTATGTATACGTTTGTCTGATCGTCAATTTTTTATTCTATTGATGTATTCCATTCATGCATTTCACTATCTGTAGGTTGGCACTTGTTAACCAATCCGTATAACTTTTGTTTATAAATTTGTATTTTTTGTATGATTGTGCATTTTTTATATCTACTTTCTGAAATTGATATAAACACACACACACACACACACACACACACACACAGAAGAATGCATATAATTTATGTTTTATGTTTTCCATCAGTATTTACATAAATCAAAACCAATATAGTAATTCTTTCTTTCATTCCTGCTTTCCTAACACCTCTTCCATTTTATTACAATGACAATGACTGAATAGAGCGAATTTCAAACAACATTGTTGACGGGAACAAATATTTGTAATTGTCTTCGTAAACACTACAACAGTCAGTATCCCTGACAGAGAAGTATCATATCATTATCCATTTAGAATGCGCACCCATGTGTTCAAAGTTAGACCCATATCTACCGGTATTTGAGCATTATGCAACGGAGGATTTGGCTCTACGCCGTTCTCACTTTGTGGCAATTAGGGAGTGGTCAGTATTTATCGGTTGAAGATTGGCCATGTAAATTTGGTATAGTTTGTTTTAGTTTTTAAAACATTTTTATTTTTCTTCACAAAAAATGTAGGGTGCTAGAATCAGCATAGCTACGATTCTCAATTGAGAGTCTATAATTTTCCGTAAAACTCAAATTTTTGTTCTAACATTATATCACTTTTTCAGAAATATATTTTCGGTTACTATCGAAACTTTGACTCAGTTTGAATGAAGAGTAACGAAGTTATTAAACATTGAATTTACACATGGTATAAAGTGTAAACTGCCCAGGTGTTTAACCAATATGGTAACAGACGTCCAAGGCAGGCGGGCTTAGCGCAACATATTTAATAATGCATAGGAAAAACCATGCAGGTCATGTATATGCCATTACTCAAATATAAATTGTTCTTTTAAAATGTAATACTAATTTAGCTTAACCAAAGTCAATTCACTCCTGATTACTGCATGATCTGCATCTTAACTGTCATCAAGAAACTAACAGACGAAAATTATCGATCGCTATGGACTTTTACAGTGGTGGCCATGTGCTAAACTGGATCAAGAAACGTTCACGTCGAATCTAATTGTCACAATATACGGTAGTACGAATTTGATTACCAACATGCGTAGCTTTCATTCCGACATCACAGTGCGCGACATTAAATCCGGGTTGTACTGGATCACACCTTTAGATTGTTCTCGTCCAAAACTGTCCGCGTTCTTTAACAATTTACTTCTCGGGGCGTGTAAATAATGACCTTCCAAAGGTATATGAGTGCATTATGATGCAAATAAAGTGAATAATTGCCATGTAAAAGTATGTAGAATCAAATTCTGAAAAATGACACCCATTACTGAAATAATC
The DNA here is from genome assembly GCA_016617855.1 of Megalonaias nervosa. Classification (NCBI taxonomy): domain Eukaryota; kingdom Metazoa; phylum Mollusca; class Bivalvia; order Unionida; family Unionidae; genus Megalonaias; species Megalonaias nervosa. The sequence continues at coordinate 25,538 of JAECUM010001634.1, read as the reverse complement.
GGTGTTGAAAGCCTACATGAGACTTTAGCTATAATAGATCACAGGTTGTTCGGGAGAAGATTGTTGGCGGCCAGTTGGAACTTCGAGTCAAGTAATAAACAGTATTTGATTGACAGCTGGCTGTAAACAGTTGTAGTTGGTGATTGGTCATGTATTATATGTTCCTTAATAAGATCGATTTAGACAATACCAAGACAAGACTAGACTTTATTACACTCCGCTTGTAAAGTTTACAACATATGAAGTATATAAGAAAAAAAAAACATGAATATAGCGTGTGATGTTATTACACAATGGTTAACAAGAATTACAAAATTCGGAAAACACAATCTAAAAACCTGCAAATATTTTTAGTAGTCATACGTTGCATGTATTCATTAATTGATTATATTTATAAACATTAATCCTGAAGATGTAAAAATGATATATAAATTTTTTGTCTTTCATCGTGAAAATAAGAACAAGGTTCATCCCCTACAATCTGATTCAGACCATTTTTTTTTTTCTCACTATTCTGCGTGAAGATCTGACAGCATCCGCTTCGGGTTATGTTCTGGTGACCTTTGAATTAGCCAATGAAAACGCAGCTTTCAGAGAAACGATTCGTGAATCAAATCGTTCGGCACACGTTGATGCTATTCAGCCGTTGTGCTAGTCCCCTAAACACGAAGGCATAAGACTTCGTCTGACTGAATTAGCGATTATGGTAATAACTTAGGTCACCAGAACATGATCCCTAAGCGGTCACTGTCAGATCTTCAAGTAGGACAGTGGATACCTGATTTTAATCAGATTGTCATCCCCTATTTCTTGAGACTGATAGAGTGTGCAATATCTTTCGTTATAGGGAACATAGCCAATCTACCAATTTCAATGGGAAACCTATGATTTGCAGTTCTAAGCTTAGTTAAGTTGTTAGATATATTAATTTAGTAATGAGAAATAGAGCTTTTCTAATTCCAACTGTAATTAAGACCTTCAGATGATGTATTGATGTTAGCTGCCCAAGTTTGTATCTATTGACCTTTTAGTCGTTGTTGTACTGAATTTGTTAACCAATGAACTGACACAAAACATTGATTTCTCCATACGTACCTTAACCAACATCATCTAATATAGATTTTACTTCAGGTAACCATTTATTGCCATAGGAATGTCACCAAAGTGTTTGTATTAGAGAAAACACATACGATAAGATATTTTTTCATCATAACCAGTAACCAGTCTAGTCCAGTAGTTTATCATACGACTTTTAATGTCGATAATTAAGGGGAAAAGACCAAGTTTGCCGTATACCATATATAGAGGGGTACATTTATTGACATTCAATATACTTCCGAGGAAAGAAAGATGAATTTTTTTCACAATATTAGATCTCACAAATCCCCAAATTTCACAAGCATATGTTAAAGTCGGTACATTGGTTTAATCAAACAGTTTCATCTGACAATCAATAGGCAAATACGAATTGTGTGTACGCCTTTAAGTAAATAAATACCCTTATTAACTTTCAATACTTATATTCATCTACAACATCAATATCGGCATTGCATATCTTAAATGTATATGTTTGCTTCTTTTTTAACCAAATACGATAATTAATATTTTCTCGGTATTGATTGTAAGTTTCCAATCATCGCGATATCTGCTAAACATATCAAGAGTATATTGAATATCAGCAGTATTATATTTGACAAGAATAGTGTCATTAGCGTATAAAAGTATCATGACATTTAAAATATTTACAAAGTCAGTTTGCTTGGAGCACACAGCGCATCTTCTACGCTAGTAAAAAAGAGTCTTTTGGGAATAAGAAGAACAATAATTGAGATAACTTTTCCCCTTGTCTTACACCGTTTTACATAAGGGAAAAAATCATTACTTAATAGGACACATGATTTGATATCATTACAAATGCTGAACATAACATTAAAACATTGTCCTCTGATTCCTTCCGAGTACAATTTATGCCATAATTCAACCCTCCATACATTATCAAAGGCACTTTTAAAATCAACATATGTACAGAAAAGTTTCTTTTTGTATTGTCTAAGACTATAGAAGAGAAAAATATTGATACCCATATCAGCTAATACATGGAATGAATGTACGACACCATTTATTTCCTGAACTTTACAGATTACTGCCCTTAAAGGTAGCGGACTCGGTCCGATGATTTGATACGTATGGGACTCGGTCCGATGATTTGATACGTATGGGACTCGGTCCGATGATTTGATACGTATGGGACTCGGTCCGATGACTTGATACGTATTGGATTTATAATGAAAATATAAACATATTGTTCTATCTAGAAAATACAATTTTCGCTTCACGGGAATGATTTTACAAATAATAAAGTATTTTATGTTCTCAATAAATAAATCCCATTTCACTTTTGCTACTTTACTATGTCACATAACATTGATAACGTCAGTTGAACTGTTAGGTTGCGTTGGTGTGAAAGTTTTCATGGCGGCGAAAAGAGTAGCAGGTTTTTTTTTTTTTTTGGATAAAGGATCTAAATGTTTTTAAGCATTAAAGCGTCATCATTATCTGAAGATATTTTGCTTTCAAAATACGGATATCGATATTTTGGTATAAAGTCAATCTAGGCTACAAAATATGTGTCTCTGTCTATTCAAAAGGCGGTTCTGCTAACTTTTTGCGATTTCATTTTCCCGTTAGCGAAATTCAGACTGAGATGGTAACTCAGTCAGTAACCAAATTTGCTGTTTCGTACTGCATCTGTGTGCTGGGCAGTGCGCACAAGTAACCCAGACCATACCGTGCCGCAGCCATAAGAATGGCAGTTGTTGTTGTTGTTGTTGTTGTAGGGTTTAACGCCATTTTTCAGCACAAGATAGGCTATACATGGCGGCCAGTATAATTGGTGGAGGAAGAACACTGGAAAACCCCGGGAAGAACCACCGACCCACGAGAAGCTACTGGCAGGTTTTCTCACGTGCCCACGTTAGCCGAGCCTGAGACTCGAACTCGCGCAGACAGAGGTGAGATGGCAGTGATCCGTAACGGTGAGCGCTTTAGACCACTCGGCCACTCGGGGCCCCAAGAATGGCAGTATGAAATGACCTGAGTCTAATAATACACCCAGAATTAAACTGCATTTATGATTTTCTCCCGTCTTTTAAAGTTAAATTAGACATTTGAATAATAGTGTAACATTCTGAAAGATTAAGACAAGGTAATTAATATACACTTCTCCAATCGACTTTATTGTTTTCTCTTTATTTCTTACCGTAGATTAATAAATCTTTCTCCTCTACATGTTTTGTAAATTTGTATGCAATATTTAATTCATTTTTATTTCTTGTGTGACTATGAATGTAAATCATGCGGATGGAAGTGGCTACTGATTGGCATTGGCTGCTGCCAGATCGCGATGAAAAAATGTAATAAATGAATAAATAAAGTTCTTTCTGCTATTTGCAATAGCCGATATTCTACTGATACCGGCAAAGCATTGAAAAGTTCTTTAACAATATAGAAAATTTCTATTTCGTTTACAAGAATATATTTAATAGTTTTAGAAATGCAAACGTTTAGAATTTTGGTGCATGGACTAGTATATTGTGCGGAACATGCTCGATTTGGCGGCTTTGAAAGCAGTAAGTTCACCAGTCTCAACGACTTAAAATAATCGGCTAACAGTTGGAAACCAGTATACAAACGAGTTTCTGACATTATTTTTTATTCGAAGGTGTGTAAGCCAATGCTAATGGAGAACTTCTCAACATTTTGAAGAAAAATATAAGAGAGGAAATTGTGCTTGTGAAAACGCAACTTCCTGACCCATAATGTTCATGTAAAACATTTGGGATTACACAGATAGTCGACGTCAGACTTATATTTCAAATGTGTCGACGTTGTTTTCGAGTTCTATTAACAGCGCACACAGAATCAGTGTACATATTCGAACAACTGCTGCTGTTGTTTTACAAGCTGATGACAGATACGGTCCGCTTGTAGCCAAACGTTTGTACATGCCGTTGTCAAGCATGTGACGTATGACTGCATTTTTTTTTTTTTACGGAAAATATGGCGTCTAGAAATGCTGATTGCAGGCAATCGCAATTTTCGAGAATTTAGAAGAACTGTGCAATGCGATCGCGGTGTCAGCAGGGTTGTACCCATTGCAGAACGAAAAGTAAAATCGTAAAAATAGTTCCGCTTGAAAGGACAGAGACAGCAATTTTGTACAATCTAGAATTGAGTTTATACTAGAATCTTGATATCCTCCATTTGAATGTAAAATAATCAGCTAAGATGGTGATAACACTTGATTAATTAGAAAAATGTAAATGTTTCAGCAACAAAACGGAAAAGGGAATTCATACTTTCATCGCCATGAAAACTTTACTGACGATTTAAGATAAAGAAATGCATAAAACAGAGTTAACGGAGATATTATCTCCCAATCTGACTATTGATGTCGCACCCACACTTGGAATTTGTTACTCGCATAATGAAATCATTTTCTCAAAATTTCTAGGAAATATACAAATGATTAAACATTTTGTTTCCATTGTTCAATATCGATGATACATTCCAGAGATATCACAGGATAATAAAATCAAACCACATTACGCGCCGCAATATGGAGACGCTTGATCTTGCGGCAAACATGGAATATGGCTGTCTCCATGTATTCTTGCTTAATCACGCACCGCCACGTGATTTCAAGGAGTACCTCTGATCTCTGTTTGACTGATGTCTGTCGTTATACTCTGCATAGGCTGACAAGAGTTTCATTTGCTACGTATGGATTCTTTCAGCGACCATATAGTTTGTTGGTGGCATGACGTGCAAAGTTGTCTCTATTATATTTTTCTTCCAGCATAGTGCATTTGTTTGCCTCGATCTGATCATGCAGCTCTTCCTTTCACATAACTTGAATGATGTTTGCTGATGAAATGAATTGTTTATAAAGATATTGTTTGGATTCTATGGTCTTAAACAAAGTAAAAGAAAGAAGCAAATCCAACAAGTTTGAGTAAAATTCAAGAAACAAATTATTCCCCACGAATACGAAGTAAAACGTCAAAAGACAGTTTCAGTATGCAATTAAATCCCCAGTAATTCAAAATTTTCTATCACAAGTCTAAAAATATAGAATTTTCTGAACGAATTATAATAATATTGAATGTATTGATGTATCAATACTCTTAGTGTATCACAATGATATAATCCAGAATGTTTCTGAACAAATTCAGAATAATCCAAAATTAGTCATTTGGTCAAAAATGTTAATGAGTAATTTGTAATTCCAATGAATAATTCAAATCAATGATTCCTCTCAAATTATATCGGAACAGAGCTAAAACCTCTGATAATAGATTCTCAACGACTGATATGAACTAGGAATGAACAATTGTTTACCTAACCTCTTTATATACAATCAATCACTTGATCTATGACTGAACAGATTTTCAGAACAAAACTATTTGAAATCTAAGTGACTATTAAACCAGGTAAGGCATAGAACTTCAGTGTTAGTAAACATCTTGCATACAACTTAGAATCAGAATATAAATCAGGTAGATATATCATGACAACAGTCCAGTAGACAAAACTATACCCATACTCACAAGGTCAAGCAGAATATATCAATAATATATTCAAAACATTATTTAATGGGGCACCGGTGACCGAGTGGTCTAAAGCGCTCGTCTTTGCCGATCGCTGCCACTTCATCTCTGTTCTTGTGGATTCGAGTCTCAGGCTCGGCCAGTTTGGGTATATGAGAAATCTGCTAGTTACTTCACGTGGGTTGATGGTTCTTACCGGGATTTTCCCGGGTTCTTTCTCCGCCAGCTTTACTGGCATCCATATATATCTTATCTTGTGCTGAGAAATGGCGTTAGACAAAAGAAAAAACAACAGCAAGGACAACAATATTTTATGTATTTTTAGGTAAGTGTTGCTTTTCTGGGGTCACCTAATTGACAAGGATGGGAAACTCCACAGAAGTGCAGCATTACCATTGTTCTCCCTGAGTACACAAATTTTAATATCCCAGTGGGCAGCTCATCACCACTTAACACTGGGCATAAAAATAATTACCTTGTCCATAGGCTAGAAATTTACCTGTCTTATGTGTTCATAAAAAAATGTATGTCATGTTTTCTCCAGAAATATTCAATCGGATGTGGGCACGTTCATCAAGACTGTACAAGTTTCAGACCCGAAGCTTTGTTTTGTTAATGAGTAACAAAGTCACGTTGGCTGAAATTGTAGACATGATATCGTGGAGCTTTCGTCTGTACATACAAACACCACACGAAGTTTACAGATAGCGGTGGCCATTAACTTAATATAAAACAATACTGAAATAAATTGGTTCATTTATTTAATGAAGACTTGGTCCAAATTTTCAATTTTCGAGGTAACAGATTGCTATTTTTCTCAAGTTGCAGGGACGTGGACAATTTCATCATCGCATAGGCAATACGTAACAACTGAGTGGATCCAAAACCATTTTTTTTTTTTCTTCAGTTTCATGTGATTGTTCAAAGTGATCATGGTGATCTTCATCTGTAATGAGCTTGAATATGCTGCCCCATTTGACTGGTTATACAATAATCAAAGAACAACACACACTGGTTTATATCTTAAAGTTCAAAAACCATAAAACAAGTTTGGGCTATATCGAATAAAGAGAATAATAATCTGTGAACCCGACTTGCGTTGATAAGGGCGAGGATATATACAAAGTATTTATACCAAGCAATAATTTTGCATCCATCATATTGGTTACATAAAGATAAAGTTAATTAGCTCAAAATATATACTGTTATCGCTCTTTTGTAGCAAATTATGGTATATATGTCCATGGGGTAGTACTAATTCATAAAAGGATTGAAATATCAGACTATTATGACACACACAGTGACGTCAAGATCGTAACATTTTATATAAATTCATTTTACTATTCAATTAATGGAATACATTTGTAATAAAATTAAACTTGTAATCCGTGTGATAATATTGTGGTTGCAAAATAAATATAAAACGTTATACAAAAACCAGAAATTAATGGCTGGTAATTTTGAGTACTCGATATTCTTCTGTCCATCTGTTTGTCTGTCTCGCTCTCTCAACGATGAATTAAATAATAATCAGGTGCTGAAAATATCCTTTATTTGATAAACGGGAATGGCAAAAATCACCAGGTATAATCGCGCGACCGCTTATTCTGGAAATTATTGTGCTATCAAGCGGTGAATACAACTTAGTGTGCGATATGTTTTCGATAATGAATATTATGCAACAATTCAAATATTGTAGCTTACCTCTTGATTATATGAATTATATTTTAATATAGAGCGCTGAAAAGGAAGACTTTGCAATTTCATCTACACATAAAGTGGCAGAGAAGATCGTGAATTACTCCCGAAAGCATAGCAATAAGTATATATTATGAATATAGCAATAAGTATATATTCAGATAATAACAATAAGTATATATTATGAGTATATCAATAAGTATACATTCTCTCTGTAGCAATAAGTATATATTATGAGTATAGCAATAAGTATATATTCAGAAAATAGCAATAAGTATATACTCTAAAGTAATTATCGTGAAGTACTCCTAAAACAAAGCAATAAATAGATATTCTGATTATAGCAATAAGTATATACTCTGGTTATAGCAATAAGTATATCCTCTAAAGTAAATCTCGTGAATTACTCCCAAAAGCATAGCAATAAGTATATATTATGAGTATAGCAATAAGTATACATTCTGATTATAGCAATAAGTATATATTATGAGTATATCAATAAGTATACATTCTCTCTGTAGCAATAGGTATATATTATGAGTATAGCAATAAGTATATATTCAGAAAATAGCAATAAGTATATACTCTAAAGTAATTATCGTGAAGTACTCCTAAAACAAAGCAATAAATAGATATTGTGATTATAGCAATAAGTATATATTCTGATTATAGCAATAAGTGTATATTCTGATAATAGCAATAAGTAAATAGTCTGATAATAGCAATAAGTATATATTCTGATAATAGCAGTAAGTATATATTCTGGTCAAAGCAATAAGTATCTACTTTGAAAATAGCAATAAGTATATACTCTGTTTATAGCAATAAGTATATACTCAGTTTATAGCAATAAGTATATACTCTGGCCATAGCAATAAGTATATACTCTAGTCATGGCACTACGTATATACTCTGGTCAAAGCAATGAGTATCTACTATGAATATAGCAATAAGTATATACTCTGTTTATAGCAATAAGTATATACTCTGTTTATAGCAATAAGTATATGCTCTGGCCATGGCAATAAGTATATACTCTAGTCATGGCAATACGCGTATACTCTAGTCAAAGCAATAAGTATCTACTATGAATATAGCAATAAGTATATTCTCTGTTTACAGCTTAAGTATATACTTTGTTTGCATCAATAAGTATGTACTTAAGTCATGGCAATAAGTATATACTCTGGTCAAAGCATAAAGTATATACTTTGAATATAGCAGTAAGTATATACTCTGCTTATAGTATATACTCTAGTCATAGCAATAAGTATATACTCTGGTTAAAGCAAGAAGTATATGATCCTGTTATAATAATACAAATACATTCTGCGCAGTTAAAACAAACCTGAGATTTCTGTTTACTTAAAGTTCGAACAAAGCACAAATATGTGAGAGACAATTCAAAATTATTATACATGTTCAAGACCCCTTGTCGGTGACTAATAGCTGAAGTTTTTTTTGTGGAGCTCGTTGCGTCTTTTAGTGTTAATAAATGTAAAACTCCTTGATTTTAATGTTTTGCGAAATCTCGAAGTCCAGTGATAGTATTCACATACTTTCGGTAATGAACAAAAACACAAGCAACAATGTTTCCAGAAATAAATTAACTCTGTAGCTGAATCAAGAAACTTAACGATTTTGTTTAAAAATGACGTTTGTTTTGACTCCAATGTGTTACCAAACGTTGTGGAACACTACTGAACCAGTCCCCAAACCAGTACCAGAGATATCCATTTACTCCATGGCAACGCATTGGCGCATAAATCCGCCTACGTGACAGACTTCCTGAACCAGCATAGCATCCAAACATTTCCATATCTTCCGCGCAACCCTGATTAGCTCCATGTAATATTTGGCTGAATGCCGTTATCAGACATTCGCTAAAAGGGAATACGATTTGAAAGCCACTATGTAATTGAAATTGCAGATTCCAGTGTATGAATAGCATACCAAAATATGAATACAAAATGGTATTTCATAATTGGATAACCCGACATCATGTACACATGCATGGGAGAATACGTTGAGAGCATGCGCTAACGCACTGCTCACTAATACAGAATATTGTTGTACAAAGCAATACTATTGAAAACATTTTAAATACGTTCTTGTACTTATATTAATTCCAACGCATATATCTGCAGATGTCCAGCGTACTGTATGTACAGCTGCAGATCATTGTAACATTATTTGTATACCGATTGGCATTCAATTTATTGACAGATTGAAAGAAACAAGTAGTATAATAGGGTTTGGCTCCACCTTGGATCAAATTTGTTATCACCACTAATCTCTTAGTCAGTAGGAGCTATTGGAAAGGGAAGGGGGTCTAGGTCGGCCCCTGGCAGTCATGATAGCATAGGTGGTGTTGTGATGGATCAGCAAAATATCAACTGGAGAGATGATCGACCATGGGATATCAAAATGTCTTTCTCCATCAGCGTGTGTACAAGATGCTAAGGAAGCTGACATACAAGGCGTTCATGGGTCTGGAATTTCTGTCGAAAAGGAAGTCATTTTGTACATAACCAACATAAATAAGGTAAGATGACTATAAGGCATGCAATATTGAATAAGACCCGATTAAAGAGATTTGACCACACCCTTAGATAGACCCATTCCATAGACGATCACACCTCTATCCCGATATTAAGCCAGCAAAACTCAAGACGACTTAAATTTGAAAGGGACTGGGGTTGATGCAGAAGTAGCAGCATGGCAGTATATGACGAAGTATCAGATTTTGTAAGAGTATAGGGGCAAGAACCTCAATATATTTTTAACCCAACATGTGCCAAATATAATGATCGGTTTGAGTCTAACTAAGCGTGATCCTCCTGCAAATATAACCGATATATCAATTAGAAGGAGTCATGAATATGGAATATCTGCCATCATGGCTAGCCTGAAGCTCACTGCCCTTGCAGACAGCGAGGTGGAAGACCAATCAAGGAACGAAGGAATCGCTTTGTGTGCGAGAAGAGTGAAGACTACTTAAAACTGCTCTATACTTTTTATACCTTTCTTCCAACGGCCATAAGATTTATCCGATGTGTCTTGGAATTACGGATCTTACCCAGTACGACTGAACAGAAGACCACCTTATACAATGGAGATGCTCCATTCCTCCTTCTTCCATAGATACGCTGCGTGAAATACTTTAGCACTTCAGAAGAAGGTTTTATGGTTCATGTAGATGGAATCGATCGCCTGTATGGAACGGGTCAGCTTCAAAGAACCATTGACCTTCGGTAAGGCTCATAGGATTGCTGAGCGTTCAGCTTTCCTTTTGCTTACCTTCCTCCAAGACCGGAATTTGATCGGGCTTATGAACTTTGACGCTTGGGCGTCAGGCGGTAAATTATCCAGCAATTGAGAAAAGTTTACACACGAGTGATATGCCTTCCAAAGGAATATCAAGATGGTCTTTCTGCAGGGTAGTAAACATCCCCATAAGCGAACCCGGCATATATGGCTACAGTGCTAGACGATGCCGCAATATTATCGACAATGTTAACAGCCTATATATACTTTGCAGAGATCGTCGTTGCTTGATCTCATCCTTCAGCTGGGCCTCAATATCACCGATTTTTTTCAGTCATGCGCTTATCCTTAGATGTCACACTAGGAAAAGAATTACACTTTGTACTATAAATATATCGGACGTGTTTAAATTGTTTAGGCTGCTTCTTCAACAAGCACCTTAACCGAAACATAGTAGACTTGTGACGATACGGTTTGTATCATTCTCGTGACAGGGCTTTGGTTCATCGATAAGTTTAACATGACAGATTGTACTGCTTGTAACCTTGTAATATCCAAGGGGTTCTGCTGTTCTTCGGGCAACATCTGTATCGCCACTTGTAGTACGCCGCATCAGGGAAACATTAAATTCATTACCAATATCTTATCCAGTATCAAACCAACCCATCACACTTCTCTGATATATGGCAGATTTTTTCTCCCTGCTTTCTGCAACTAAGGTGATCAAAGGACAAATTATTATTATCTCTGGAGAAGTGATAACAAGGCCTGACTCCTTCCTTTGACAATGAAAACCTTGGTACCGACGTTAAATAGATATTGCAGTTGGTAGGTCGTACTGCTGCGTCAAATAAAACATTAGTACCTTCATCTTGACGATTGGTAGGCTTTCCAGCACCTACAAATTAATTTTCATTCATATTAAACCGGCCCGTTAATGGTGTAGTAACGTCAGCAACCCTCCAAGAGGTTGCACGGTCAACGTAAGTTTTGGTACTGGCGTCTTGAGGATCAACATGATTTCCTACACTTGAAGTTTTATGTGAGTTCAGATTAAAGGAGGCCTCTATGACACCTTCTGAGGAGGCTTCAGTACTTACCTTAAACACATAAGCCTTTGTATCAGCGTCTTTTAAACCAACGGGCTTGCCCAGATCCACAATTTTTGTATCATTCATATCGCCAGCTTTGACTACCCTAAAAAGGTACTCACATCAACAGCCATATCCCTTGCTGAACTCCTAGTCTCACGGCTTTTGATATCAACATCGACATATATGTTGTTGTTGTTGTATCTTGAGGACCTTTAGGGTCTCCGATACCCATGACTTTATTCGCGCTGATGTTTAAGCGACCCTGCATGGGTGCACTTAAATCTGTGCCATCCTGATTGATAGTGGAATGGTGGTCAACGTATAATTTTGAAGCTGCATCTTGCAAAGCCATGTTATTGGATATGGATATAAGTTTATTTCGTCTCATCTTCAAGGAGACCGCTTATAATATCTCCTTATCTGGACACCTTTCCCTCGTCTTGATGATCAACACAAGTCTTTATACGACCAACAAGTTCGTCTGCATAACCCTTAGTTGTTACATTTTTAGTATCTTCCGGTTCACAGACAAGATCTTATAAGATGTCACATACAAAGGACCTGTTATATATCACCGTTACTGGCAATGCGGCTAGCAAGTGGTACATTTACATACCCAGTGGCCATCGCCCAGGACGTTCAAGCGAGAGATCAAAGTCTTCATTTTTGACGATACCTTGAACATTTATGTACCTTTTACAGTCTTCGTCGCTGCGATCTATATACTCCATTGGAAGGCTGATCTTTTAAACTTTCACGTTCTTTTAAGGTTACATCGATATAGGCTTTGGTTGTCGCATCTTGAGCATCCACATGGTTACCCATAGTCACGCCTCTATACAAACTCATGTCCAAATCTCCGGTCATGATATCACCCGCCGTATTAACCCTTTTTGAGATGCATCGCCTTAGATCCTGTTTGATCCTGTAAGCAGCCTTTTGTGACCTGAGGTACCGATTCTTCAACAAGCTCATGGAGAATTTCTCTTTCAAGGGGTTCCACCACCTTTGTTTTATCTAAACGCTACGCAGGAGTAAGAAAGACCCCTGGATTATCTCAACGTGAGTGCGAATACATGTAATTCCATTTTTCTATAGTAGAAATCTTTACTGCGTGATGCATTTGCAGCCGAAATCGCAGCATGGTATATCCTAGAACAGGACGTTTAAGTGAGTTCTGGTTAGCTAATACGAACGTTATGAGTCCGCCAATTGGGAATGCCAGAGTAGTAACACACAAGGGAAAGACCACTTGTGAATAAAAAGAAGTATGACCTGGCTGACCCAAAGGCAATTCACCAATGTATATGGAGGGTGTGATATTGCCAGTAGCCACCTTAGGCTATGTACTAAGTCCAAGTTATTAGTATGATTATTATTAACAAACAGACATGGGATGGCATCCTGCAATATTTTGTCTGAGAGTGGTTACATTGTAGTACCCATCTGGTATTAAGTGTCTGACTGTCGTAATCGTGTTGTCGGGACGAGATTCATATGCTTCAAACACGTGGTTGCCCGTGGCTGCTGACACATTGTATCAGCCAGGCGCATACGTAATCTCTCGCAGGCCTACGTCGGTGCATGGATCGGTGAGTATCGCCTTTTGGAGGTTACCTCTCCAGCTAGAGCACTGGTTGATACAACATTTATTGTTAGAAATGGTATTGCGACAAGAACTATGCTTTAATAGTGAGGAAAAATATGAACCAGTATTCGTGCTCCACTGACTCGTAAAGAGGAGGCCCATTTTAATTCTCCAACCGAAAGCGTCTTTGAAGGGAATATTCTCCAAGATATTAGGTCAAACGAAAACTGGTAGGCCTTCGACGCACATGATGTTTTTTTTTTTTTTTGTAAATGAATGGCTAAAATTGGGCACGACAGGGATGTACGAGAGTCAATATGAAATTTACAGAACTTGTTTGGATATGTGAAAAGCCAGCTCGACTATGTGATAAGTAGGGTCTCTAAATGGTACCCTCACACACTGACCTTATGGTAGGTACTCCAACGAAGAATACAACAATAAACTTCTAATCTCGGAGGGTTTAACACTGGATGCTAACAATAATGTGAACGCGCAAAGTTTTTCATCGCACCACGAGTCGAACCCTGTCCGCTTATAAGACAATCCACGTCCTGTGTCATACCTCACAGAGCCCGTGGCAAACGAGAGTCATCACGGCCTTATCCGGGAATGCAAGCTAAGGTAAGTTTAAATTCATCTCCTGCACCGTCGAGGTTAAACCTAAGAAGCTAAAAATGGTCAAGCGTGTGGCTATAGACCGTGAAGATAATAAGACGGCGCTGATCGCGGTAAGAATATCCGCAGTCCTCATAGCTTTATAGTTTTAAAACGAGTGCCACACCCTTTGCTGGACAACAGTCAAGAATGATGGCTACAAAAAGTACCGGCACATTACCAGCCAACCATCTAATGCCTTATTAATCAACTCCTTTTTCCAACAGCTGCAGGCGAAGGAGGAGGGAGGGGGTGGAGGAACTAACTACCGCTGCCGTGGCACCTTCTCCAGTGACCGCGAGCACGACCGTACAATAATAAACACCTAGTCCTTATGCTTGGGTTAAATCTGTGGCTGTAATCTGAGAAAACGTTTCCCGGATCGCTGTCAACGTTCTCCTTAGTTGAAAGTTTAACACCTGTAAAGCCTACTGCTGTGACTTTGTTTATGAACCTAATCCGCAAGCTGAGTCTCTAACTGTTCTCGTTCCTCTTCAATTTGCTCTAGATTCATACATTTTTTAATCGAAGCTTCCTCAGGCTCAAGCTTAGAGATGTTTCCTTGTGTGATTGTCATCTCGCCTCAGAGTTGGTCAAAAACCATGGTGTAACACAGCGGAAGACCCCACTGCTGTGTATCGATTCCAACGTCTTTTATTTTAGTCTAGTGAGTATCGTTTGACAATATGGCGATCAATCCTTGCATATCATCAGTGACAGCGTCCACGTTTTGTTTAGTAATAGGTGTTGCTGTCTCCTGAGAGACGGTATCTTGCATCTCCTTCATTGGCTTAATACCTTGCTTCTAGATCTTGCAGTTCCCCATCATACGAAATGGAAAGACGCTCACCAGCGTGTATAGTTTTCACGGGATAAAATCATCAGTCATCCTACAGACTGTTTAGATTAAACTCTTTAAGCGACGTAAATTCACCTCCAGTAACCACGATGTATGTCAGATAAATAGAATATGCAGATGCTTAATTAAAATGTCGCTAACACGCTTCATACTTTTTGTGCCCTACGCAGACCTTTGGGGGTGAATGCTACCTGGGGCACGGTAGTGGTTACAACTAACGCCAGCACTATCGATAAAAACCACCTTCCCAACTTGGTGCAGACGATGTGGTCGTTCGTCTCAGCGCCAAGCTTGCGTTTACCATATCTTTTTCGGGAGGAGCCACTGCCGAAGGATCGTTAAAATTCTTAGACGGCGATTGTTAACTTGTTTACCGTCAAGATGAAAGGAGTGGAGATGGAGTCTTTGGACGATACTGATATGTGGGGAGCGCATAAGGACATGTGGTTTACAGACAAGGAGCGGACCGATACTGGCTATCAAGGTATCCAGACGGATAACTGAGCCAAAATCTGCATATCAGCTGTCAATGCCGTGGCAGCTACTCAGCTCGTTATCTCCATTGTTGCGGCATAAGGTAGCCAATTTTTCATTCTCTTTGACTTTGTGCTGCTCAACAACCAAAGGACGAGGAATGACTTAACCCTCTCAGAGGTTTGCCATTTATTTCTCCAGGCTTTTGATCAGTTGGACTACAATGTCGTTTCCTCTGTATATCAATGGGAGATTTGGGTTTGCCATCACATCACTCTATGATGTAGCAGAAACCGCAAGAGGCTGGTTGGAGGTTTAAATGATATCTCTGTACATGGAGTCGATCTCTTCCCGTTTTACCGGAGCATTAAGAGCCTCGAAGTTAGCGTAGACATCAAAGGCCATTTGACGAGAGAGTTGCGTAAAGTAAATCTTGTTTTTTCCTGGTTCTGTGTGAAATGTTCTTTGTGGCTTTGAACATATGCCTCAGCAGCCATTAATGCTGTTCTAAAGAAGGTAATTCGGGAGAAGACATGGAAGCATCGGCAGCACACGTGCTTTTAGCTCGTTATCTGTGCTAATCCTAAACGGACAACACTGAGAAACGTAAAGTTTTATCTCTTCACAGGACGCTAGACTGAGCATTATTTCGTAAATAGTTCAAGACTCTCCTGGATCTTAGCTTTGGCCTTAAGGATCAGCTAATTAAGGTCATCCCCCAATAGTGGCACTTCAATCCGGATAGCTGGTAAGTACGAAGACACAGAGATAGCTTCTCTTTTTGCTGTGATCATTTCTAACTGTGCTAAGGTTAAACCTAATACCTTTCGTACCGATCTCCAGTGTCAGAATGTTAAACAGGCTTGAGGTCATGGTCCAGAGTAACTTGGAAAGATCCACGTCTAATTGGTGACCTATCAGTATAATTACCTAATAGTCGACAACACTTGTATTTTTTCGGGAATTACCCGCCTTTTGTACGAGAGTTGGCAGATGGAATCATCATACTCCTGCTGAGGGAGGGGACTTTACTTCCTTGACGGCCTTCTGCCTGGACCATCGTTTAGCCACTTTGGATGACCTCAAGGTTGGTGTGGGTGACTGCCTTGGAGCTGGCGTGGGTGATTGTTGTGCAACAGGTGTAGGGCTGTGGGTGCCCAGGAGCCGGCCAGCCTATCCTATGCCTCCATGACCGCCAGGGGCCCACCTAGACCCACGTTCAAATGGATCCCACGGACTTGTAGTCTAGTGGTGATTGCAAATGTGATGTATGTTGGTGATAAATCTTCATTATACTTCTACTAAAAGATTTCAAAACTTTTCAAATACCCTTCATTTTAATTTGTTTCTGGAAATTGGACATTCGAGAGTAAACATCGTGCAACTATGGCTCTCATACTTTTCTTGCAAAATGACAAAGTCACATCCCAGGAATAATCGCTTAACAAGCAGATGACATTTTACAATGATCAAATAAACTTTTGTAGTGATGAACTGGTTACTGAATCAATGATGTTTCAGTTCCTGACACGTGGGACTATTACTTCATCTTTTGATAAAAGTTATGTTAGAGTTGTTTAGCTATCTTCTTCTTCTCCCTTGCATTGATCAATTCCTAAATTACTGAAGATTATTTGCCGTATTTCGGTTTAGACTACGAACGTATGTGAGTTATATTTCCGTCCATTCATACATTTACTTGTCTTTCTATTCTATGTTCAAATACAAGGCTAAACCTTTAGCTCTCACATAGGTATGCAGTTACAGTCCTACTCCTATTTTAAAAAAATCTCTTTTGATTATTCATAACACTTACGTTGCCTTACCTCAGAGCTAGTCCGTGAACAAGACTAACAGCTTAGCCTCATTAACCCTATCCAATTTTGACCCGTGATAAAATGAAGAGAAATCCTCACTGGAATAAAATACGGAATATTTTTCGTTATGACTGACATTTTCCGATGTGCATTTACCACATATGACGTTATCATAATTTTTCATTAGAACATAATAAAGAGTAACGACTATATCGAAAACGAAACTGTTATTGAAAACTACTGGTATAGTAGATGCATTAAAAACATGTATTTAAAATACCACGATGGGCCGATTTTAATTAACCTATCCATTTATGTTTGTCTTTAATATGTCATTTTTAAGAAACCGTCGGAAATGTCGTTTTTAAGCCACAGTGGGATAAATATAGTCGAACAAACGTTATCAGATTGTTATGAGTATCATGTTCATATGGAGTTGAAATGTAAATTTGTACCGTATATACATACTTGCCTATAAATCGAGTCGTACTGCAAACTGTTCAGACCCATGTAAACGAGTGACTACGATATATTCAGATACGAGTTCTGATGGATGCAGGAAATTTAAAATTTATATTCCTTATCGTTTCAAGACTCAAAATGGTGAACCCACGACTACGACTAGCGCGATTATTAGAATTATTGGATAATTGATCGATATACGTGTTAGAACTATTACTGTGTTTACTCTCTTATTGGTCGAGTCAAACTGCAAACAACGTAGATCCTGATCTACCCTAGCATTAAAGCGCCAACAGGTCAGGGTCTATATTGTTTGTTCTACTGATTGCTCCTTACAAACTGCACAGACCCAGATCTGCAGGCGTATTTTACAACAGCAGATCTGGGTCTGTGCAGATTGCAGTTGGGCTCGTCTTATAAGCAAGTATATGTAGTATTGATAGAAAAGTTATATAATCCAAGTTTTTAAGACATTTTACCGTCATGAAAATTACTCTTCTACGTTGAATTTAGAACTAATGTTCACTCAATTCCAACTACAGAAGCTTGACGTTGTAAAAATAACCTTTAACTGTGTATTCTTCCCACAAATGAATGATAGTAGATTCTATTCTGTTCTGACCTAGCTTAAATTTCCTTATCACTATTTCACAGCTGACGTGTTATAGCCATAGCGGATGTTTACAGTAAATTTTGACAAACTTTCAAATGCACCTACTATATTATTTCAATGGATCACGCTAGGTTCGTTCAGAGAAAAATTAGTGAAGTATCATTGTGATTGAAAGTTGTGACGACTTGTTAACGAAAATATCATCGAAACAAATGTGATGTTCAGCCGAAACATAGCTACTGTGGCGTCAGGTAAAACTATCATGTAGTGCATGCAATGTAGGATGTTGCAATCCACTGTGTGGAGCTCATCAACTCTATTTGTTACAGTATTCTTGAGTTCTTTTCTATACTGAAAGAGAAACGCATACAATTGGTTATATATCTATCTAACGAGATAACAAAATTAATACCTATGTTGGGTCCGATTAGCCAGCCATCCCTACGACACAGGACGGGTACATGGTCATATGGCCATGTGACCAAGTAAAGACGTAGTACTTGCTCCAAAGTTTTGAACAATTACAAATATAACCAAGCTACTAAAAAGCAAGTCGTTGATGACCTCTGCTTTTGCAGATACAATGTTCAGTTGAGGAAGATAAAAGGGCACAATGACCTGGTTTCGATAGGTAAGACCTTAGGTTCATAAATATTGTGGAAAACATGAATTATAAATGCCACAAGCCCCATAACTCTACAGAGGTCTTCCAGTTGCAGTAGCATAGACGTGGGAGATCTATAAACGATTTTGATTATGTTTTTGTTTTGTATTAAAGTCCTCGATAAGATGCTAGAACATTTAAAATCGAAACTGAAAATTTCTAGACAGCACTGCTTGGGGTATTTTGAAAATCGATAAAATCAATATATCACTGGACTGAGGTACAAGAAACTACAATGTCGTCTGCTAGGAGTTGGTTTTGGTTACACTCCATGTCAGCTGGTGAGGAATTTCATTAATGTCACTCACGAATGACAGATTAATTGTTTCAGGCTGGAACAATGCATTAGTTCACAAATTGTTTTCTTAGCGATATAACAAAGGTATAAACTACCAACATGATTGTAATTCCTTGGATTTCCAATATATTTGCAAGCAATACACTTTTATATTACATGGTAATTTTCCGTCAACTATTTCAAAATATACAGCACAAAGAAATAAGAAACGATCTTGTGGCAACATATTTGAAATCTCTGAATGAATGCTACAAACTTTCTGCAAAAGCAAACCTAATTTAAGAGAATGTGCACAGAAGACTACGTATGTTTTTATTAAATATGTTGCATAAAAGCAGCAGTCTGTGCACGATGCAAGTGGCTCGCATTTCCCACATCGATGTCTTCAAACATCTTTGGTGGTAGATGACCCAACTTATGTCGAATTTTTTTAGCTTTGCTAACATATATCGAACACAAGAAGAGAAGGAAACAAAATTCCCAGCTCTGTCGCTGTAGTATCGAGAAATACTTGCAATTGCAGGTTCAGGAATTTGTGCTCTTGCGACACTAACAGCAGTCATTTCTGTTCATAGGCAGTTGTTTCCAGGAGCACAACAAATATGACTCCCAGCCCATTCAGCATCAGATAAAGAAGTCATACATATCTGGCTTTCATGAACAAAAAAGAACCAACCTATATTACTTCCACGGTGTTAACAGTCTCTGTATTGTCAAGAAAACAGCTGAAAAGCGTTCTTTACTAACATTAGCTTCAGTTTATATTAGAAAGTATTGAATGTCTTGACCCATTTTAGAATTGTTATTTTGGGACAAAATCTCGTTTAATGGCTTTATGATAACAATTTGCTTTCAGACGAAAGTCTAAAGAATAATGCATAAACATAGCTTAATTATACTACAAGTAAATGCGCTCAACTGCTAGTTGGAACTGTATGACATCAGTATCAGAAAATATTCAGCTACTTTTGTACCATCTTTGATTTAGAAAAAGCAGAATAATTAAGTACTGTTTTTACTACAATATCCAACGCTGATTATACCAACGTTGAACTACCTCAAATCTATTACACGACGAATGAAACATAAACAGCAATAACGAATATAAAACAAAGATATTGTAGATATAATAAAATCTATACCAACCAAAAGGCGTATGGACTTGATGAGATCAGTCATACAGTGCTAAAAGATGCATTCTCAGACATTACCAGACCTCTGTGCATCGTATTTAATAAATTATTAAGAGATATTTTTGGAAAAAGCTATTGTAATGCCAAGTTTTAAAAATTTAATCCTAACGATCCTTCAAACTACAGTCCTATTTCTCTGTTAAGCGGTATCGGGAAATAAATGGAACGAGTTATTTTTAAATTTATTTACAACCGTTTTCAATTCAGCAAATCTCATTTATAAATACCAGTCTGGTTTTCTTTTCCCACATTTCCGCCATATTTCAATTAAAATATCTTCCATAGTATCTGTACTGCTGTAGACAAGCGCTGCGATGTGTGTATAGTATGTTGTAGTGTTTCAAAGGCTTTTTGATCACATCTGACATAAAGATCTGCTCTTTAAATTGAAACATATGGAATAGACTCTCATTTAATTACCTGGCTAACTAACTCTCTTTACGGCTGACTTCAAAAAGTATTTGTTAATACTTCTGAATGAACAAAAAAGCATGTGTTTGCTGGAGTCCCCAAGGATCTGTTCTAGGTCCATTATTATACCTTATATCAACAGCATTGTGGACAATGTGTCCCAAGACTCTCTGCTGATGATAGTTCACTAGCTTACTCCTGATCTAATACCAATGACATCGAATATGTGCAAATTCAGATCTTAAAAATAGACCAACAGTCGAACAATGGCTAGTAAGTTTTAACCCTTCAAAGACCGAAGTTATAATTTTTGTTTCCGACAAGTTAGGCTCAGGTTCTCCAGAGGTTGAGTTCGACAACGAACTTCTACATTTTATTGAACATCATAAACACACTGGTCTGGCATGCTTTGAATCTAGGAAGGAAAACATTAGACTAAATTTATCTCTCTTTTATATGACCTTTCCTAGAATATACTGATGTAATATCGGATAAATGATCTGCTATTTCTTATTAAGATTCACACCGGAAGCGTTTCTTCTACCAATATTGTGAGCGAAACCGGTTGGCTCCCATTATAGGAAAGAAGAAAATTTCATAAACTATATACCTTTCACAACATTATATATAGTTCTTCTGCATCTTCCTCCTAGATGTAGTACCTCTGTTGGCTGGACACTCAACACAGTATAACTTTCGAAATATAAATAATTATCATCAAATACAATCTAGATTAGAAATCTCCAGAAATTCCTATATAGCTACCACAATAAGGGTTTTCAACACTCAGCCGGATCCAATAAAGCATGATACAAATTAACGAATATTTAAACGTAAAACTTCACGTACACCCGATAATGTCAGTCTGTAATAGCATACAGGTATTTTGAAATCATCATCTTTAGAATCTAGGATAAGAAACAACTGCAGAGATTTAAATATTGATTTATTTTCAGCTTGTATTCCTGTTTAGCCATTGTGCGCATTTAGAGAAGACAATGAGACTGCCTGTCATTATAGTTTTATTTGTAATAAATATACAGTACCAAGAGTGAGACACACGTATTGCCTGTAATAAATATACAGTACCAAGAGTGAGACACACGTATTGCCTGTAATAAATATACAGTACCAAGAGTGAGACACACGTATTGCCTAAACCAATTATTCATCTCTGTTTACCTTATTATACTTCTGTTTGGATCAGCTGACCTATCAAATGACACAAATACCCGCATCTCTGAAATCTTCCAGACTTTTTCGAAAGATACTAAAAGATTTTAATAATCGTCCAAGAAAAACTACCTACTGGCATGATCCCTTCCAAAACCTACAATTGGATTCCTTTAAAGTCTCCCGCCCCCCCCCCCCTCATTTATATTAGTTGTTTTACACTTACTATGTACATACTTTTCTAGTATTATGAATTTCTCATTTGTGTTCATGCACTGTATATATAATCCAAGCCTAAGTATATAGACGTACCGTCTGTTAGTCCTTACCATTTTTCATGTATCTACTTGTCTGTTTGGGGAATGGCTGTTGCTAAGCTACGAGAACTCGTAGCCCGATCTCATGTACTGTATATATGACAACACAATATGTTTAAACCATTTCGTGCGTGTACATGCTTTATTTGCATGCTACATTGATTTACATGTGCGACAAACAAATGTTCATACGCTGAATAGGAAATTTGTCGAATATTCTCGGTGAATGTTAAGAAGATAAATTACATACAAGATATATTCATTAAACACAACCACAAAATATGCATAATGCATTGCCACGCATTTCTGTCATGTTGATTGTCCTTTACGGAAATAAAGTACTTACGCAGCCGACAAAAATCCTTCACGTTCCCTTTCACATAATACTGGTGTTTTGAAAATAATTCATTTTTGGAGAAAAAAAATTCTGAAATTAATAAGAAAGTAAACGAACAAAAAAATCTACTGATATTTCCTACGTACATTCTACACAATCGTTCCAGGCGTGAATGACAAGATATGACAGCAAGTACTTATCTAATTTTTCAAGACATTTGTATTCAGGCAATTGCTAAAACTATGACAAAGATTAAAAAATAGAATCTTATTTCACCAGCCACGTATTTGCCTTATAGTTTCTGTATGAAATATTCTTTTTAAATATTTGTAACCAACTTCGACAGAGAAGAACAAGAAAACCTTCAGCATATAGACTAACCAAATTGTCCTTCAAGCAGCTTACGAGGAGAAGAAGTCTCCATCCAAAATCCTCCCTGAATGCTCCTTTTTCTGATAATTTTCAAGAAATTTACCAATCCATGAGAAAGATTAAAAAAAGACAACAAAACATATTTTGCACGTAACTATTATTTATAATGCCTGCAGTGATTAAATTTATTTTTGTTTTCAGCAGTATTGGAGAAGAGATGTAAAGTTTTTCCAAACATCTGACTTCTCCAAACACCTCTAAAGTGACATTTTTTCCCCGAAACGTCCTTATGAGGCAGACGGAAACAAGTAACGATTTTTGTTCATATACATCAACCAGGTATTCAGCATAATGTGTCACAACAAATCCCCCAAGCATTGTGGGAGGAGAAACGATGCCATTCTTTGTCACAGACGGACAGATGTAGAGACAGTTGCACTGGGGCAATTGCAATATCCCACCTCTGTGCCGAATAGCGAGGATATAACAACAATATTTCCAAGGTATTTTCATTCATTTAACTATGGAGGACATATCTAATTTTCTTATTAAACGTTTCAGTTGTGAAACACAATAATTAATTGAAAATTTAGACTGACAAATTTCTGAAACATAAAGATGACTCTGCATTATGCAGTCACTGGCCCCAGTCCATTTCTGCCCCGAAGCCATGGAGTCTGTTCATCTACTCCCTACATACTGGTGAACGATACAAAATTAGTTCCGAATGAGTACATCAATATGCTCTTGAAAAATTGAATTCACACCAAAAGAAGATCGTGTTTTAATTTATGTCATTAGATCAAATACATTTCAATGGGATCTGTTGGTAATTGAAATCAATAAATAATATCAGAAAACTGAATTGCAACAATTAGAGTAACAAGATTTGTAATATTCACTTGCACCGTTGCTATTATAGACAAATTATCCGGATGACATTACAAATTGGTCTTTGACATCATTCTGTACGCTATTAGCAAGAGTAGTTATTCAGTAAATTGATGCTTTAATTAGATTAAAGGTGTGCACAAACTGAAACAGTCTTTCATCTGGTAATTTTATTTATTTTTAATTTTGCCAAAGAGAGAAGCTAATTTTGTTATCGCAAAAGCCATATGTATCATATTTGCTCATAATTTACGTGAAGGACACAAAATAGGGGAATTCAGTTAATTGACTTCATCTGTAATTACATCAGGACATATCTTTTAATTTATTATATCTTAAAGAATGAGAAAGCTCTTTGACACACTTCTATATAACCGTAGTTACTTATGTCTGCGTCTTCTTTTCACAAATTTACAATTTTATCAACATCTCTGCAATTTTTCGGTATCAGCAAATAAACATATGAAGTGATGGCTAAATACATGTCCGTCTTTATATAGCTTTCCTACGATATATATATATATATATATATATATATATATATATATATATATATATATGTTATATATATATATATATATATATATATATATATATATACCACATACATTAAAAATAACATGCATTTAAAGTGTTGGTATAAAGCAAATTGATATACCAATACTATTGGTATATCAAATTGTGATCCGCCCATGGCGCAATAATACGAATATATAAACATTCTTTCAACTGCATGCATAGAGATCAATTACGAATTTCTACTCATTAATCATAAATGAAATATGAAAATAATGATAACAAGTATTAATAGTCCCTGTTTTCTAAATGAAATTAAAATGGTACACAATTTTATCGGAATCCTTTCTTTTTTCCGTTCCCCTCTCCCTCTCATGCGTAAGGGAAAAAATATGCAAAACTCTGGAATGAGAGAGAAACAAAAATTGCACTGGACGAAAACCTTAAAATTGAACTTGCACCAAGTAACCTACAAGAATATGGTTCGTCGTAATCGTATGTTTACACTTTCCTTGGGATATATTTACAGTGTTCATAATATCAATGATACATAGTTCCAATAGCCTGTCGATACTGTAAGTTAAATTTTTCGGTTACGAGGTACGCATACTGTAACGTCTTTGATGCGCTGATGTTATTATTCTCTCTCTCTCTCTCTCTCTCTCTCTCTCTCTCTCTCTCTCTCTCTCTCTCTCTCTCTCTCTCGCAAAAATCAACGGAAATACGAGCGTTGGGGATTTTCGCTTGTGTCATACAACGATGTCTCTCGACCTATGAATGATGGTAAAGTTTAGTCAAACCATCCAAAGGAACAGAGAGAGAGAGAGAGAGAGAGAGAGAGAGAGAGAGAGAGAGAGAGAGAGAGAGAGAGAGAATTTTATAGTCTTTAGAAATGTTAATTAAGCAGAATAATGACTTAGATCAACTGTAAATATATTACAATATTTTAATTACCTCTTGCTGGTTCGTCATTTCGCTTAGTTTCTATTCCACGCCAGAAAGTGAATGCCTGAGAGTTCATGTTCAGTGTACAAAAAGCTAACCGTGTTTCTAGTGCACTACCTTCTTCATAAAAACCAGTTTTCATATTTAAATCATAAGTGTGTCTTATATTGATTTAATAAATGTGAATAAAAATAGAAACTTAAAAAGAAAACAATCAACTTATCATTATCAATTTGCATATGTGATTGCGAACATCAAGAAAATACATAGAACTACATTTTGT
>JAECUM010001632.1:0-38536 GCA_016617855.1 Megalonaias nervosa | reverse complement strand
AGGAAGTGTTGATACTAGCTCCTTAAATTTTTCAGCTACACTATTGCTATAATAGACAAGGAAACTTTGAGTGGAATGCCAACACCCGGCAATATATTTATCAGAGAGAATCAAGAAACACAAAACTCACTCAACAAACGAGAAAATGTTAAGTGAACTCGAGAAATTACGAAACGTTCAGATTGCGCTTCTGAAATCGAAGGATGATTAGTAGTCTTAAAAAGGAATTCATATACTTAATACATTCACATATGCTAGTTAATAACTAAACATTACGTGTTTTGTAGGTAATTATTAGTTTTGTTGTTTTTTTTTTAATCCAAACATTTTCCTAATGTTGGAATATGTTTCACAACATTCCATTTGTCCACCACATTGACATAACTGACACATGTTGAATCTGCAATTAATGATCATAAAAATAACTATATTTGTAATATTCACCATTAATTTGTGACAGATACAAACACTTTATTAAAGATATAATTCTGCTCAACTTTTGTGAAATGAATAATGAAAACACTATATTAATATCATTAAAATCGTAACAAGATTACTCGGTATTTTTTGTACATTCATTACTGACGGAAACTACCGACGTGCCGGTTCAGTGAAAAACTATTGTGATACGTACCAACGAAAAACAAATACTGGGGTAAACCGATATACCCACTAATCTTAAAAAGATATATTGCGCACATATTACAGTCCTTGACGTCTCCTGCTCTCACACTTTATGCAGGCAAGATGTCTGTGTTCAGTAAATCGTACTATATGGACCGATAGGCACAGGCTACCTCGATCGGTTCGTTTGGGTATATTTATTTCCTATGGTCATTCTTCTGAAAATGCTTTGAGACGTTATATCACAGTAAAACTTAAGGAAGAAATACGCCTATTGACTTATTAAGTACACGGCCTCTGCACAGAGTAACAATTGATATGTATTTAAGCGTGTGTAGAAATATTTACATGTATTATAGAATAATTAATAACTGTAGAAGCTTATATAATAGCCTTTTATATTCTAACATATTGATTATGGCTTTAAAATCAATTCCTCAATGCATCAAAAATTCCTGCCCACAAACTGAAAATTGGAAATGAACTATCTCAAGTTCTAAGGAAATTAAATCTTTGGGAATATGACTCATACAATTGTTTTGTCTCTGTTATATGAATAAGTTCTCGAATGTATGTGTCGAAAGTGAAATAGTGTGGGAAAATACATTGCTAGTAGCACTGAATCATCAAATGGATCAATTTTGTTTTGAAGTAACTACCGAAGGAAACACAAGAAATACGATCATTTTCTTTATCATAAAACGAGCGATTAATATTATAATTAGGTTGAACAATAATTTTTAGCTGCTTTGCGAATTGGAAAAATGGACACTGAACAGCATATTATGAACACAAGTATCATCTTACAGAAATGACGGTTCTATACAGTAAAGAAAATATATTGAAAGTGGATGAAAGCTAAATGTTGGAAGCACTATGCTACAATAAAATGTCTTCCTGCACTTTTATGTTCTGTAGCTAATCCCTCTACATTATACCCAATAAATCTTTCTTTTTCTGCTTACATTAGACGAACAACTGAACGACAATAATTTTATGTTTTTTGTTTGGGATCCGAGACGTCAAAAACTGTACTTGTCGGCCTAATTTCAAAACATATGTGAATCGAAATTTAAAGAAAATAAAACACGACGATTGAGGAATAGAAGGCTTTTCTTCACTCAATGCTGCAAAGTGTCACATTAGGATAAGCGTTGCAAATAAAGATGACAACATGTTAAAAAGACCCAGCTTTAAAAACAAGCACTGAAATTAGTTTACAGCAGGTCGGTCGGTAAACAGAACTTGACACGCGAATATGCCGAACAAGGAAACTGCAAAAACTGACGACTCGCTAGCTCCATATATCTGTCATAAGTTGTCACTCAACTGGTGCAATCTAAATTCCCATCGACTAGTTTTGTGACTCGTTATATGTTAGTCATTTGGTGATCTTACCTGGCGACTTGGCAGCCTTGTGTCGGACTAACTAAACATTTAGTAAATTGTTACAACACAACTAAAGCCAGTTCAGGTTGTTATAACGTCTTGCTTCTTTCTAGCATGCATGTGTAATGTTTAGAAAGAAAACAGACTGTGATCAGTTATATGGGCTCTTCTTAGCTATACTATAAAATGCTATGGCAATGAGTGACCGTATTTATATTTTAAGGCGATTCGTCCATTGAAAGACAGTTGGAGATTATTTAATGCAAATGTAAAATATATCTTTTATGAGACTGAAGAATAAAATCCATAATCTTTAGTATAAACTATTTTTTATTTTGTGCATTATACGCCTTTTTTCTTCAAATAAATCATTGAATCAATCAATAAAAGCCATCTGTGCTTTGATGACTGAATAAGTTGCATAAGTCTATTTGAAGTCTAATAATATATTTACATTTACCTTAACCGTCGCCTAATCGATTTTTCTTTTAATATATACATTCGAATTAAAAGTGGGTTGTTTCCATTATCCTTGATGATACTATGCTAATATCTTGTTTTGTTTTGGGGTTTTAAGAACCAAATGGTTATATAATTCCGACAACGATTAACATATACATGCGATATACCCATATGTTGAAATATCCGACCTAAGTAAGCAATACAGTAACAGCTTTATTAAATATTAACTAATATATTTTACAAATATTTTAATTTCATAATATTGACTTCAATTGAACAGTTTTCGCAAACTGCATCTTGTTCTGTATCTGTGCAAACAATGAAGTATAAATGCAAAGGTTGGCTGCATTTGTTTTGTTGTGGATAAATGAAGAGTACAATTTATTGTACAATACAACGGTCTATGTAGAATGTTATGCGATGTCATTCTTGACAAATGTAAAGTCCAGACATATGTCTAAACCACTTAGAATACATTTCTGTAAGGGAATCATTATATAACTTCAAAGAGTAATTTTACTAATTTTTTAAAAATATTTTTAAATGTTTAATTTACAAAACAGTTCTTTTTTGCGGGGGGAAGGGGCGACAATTCCCGCTAAGGTTATTCCTTTAGCAGTTAGATCTACCAAATGAATTGAACGGTTATTTTAGTCTCTCAATAAATGGACTGAAGAAGGCATATTGCATGTGTACACATAAGGTGAAAAATAACAACCTTAAGATCCACGTGCCATTTCCGGAAATACAAAACTGCATCTATAATAATTGACTTTAATTTGGCATTCAGACACCGGAATATAAAAGAGTGTTATAAACTTGTTGTGTGTTCTTTTCCAACTGTCAGAAGATATTTAAGTTGTTGCTAATGGTGAATTGTATAATGGTATGCTGTCCAAACCAAATATTTAGTATACTTCTAATAAAAGGCAAGGCCAATAGCCCCACAATATGACTTTGTTCTAGAATGGACAAATCAAGATTTAAATTATGTAGAAAATGGTAAAAAAAAATGCCGGAGTTTATAACTCTTGTCGAAAGAGAACAAACACAATAACTCCAGTTATGGTTGTATCAAATTTAACGACAATTTCACGCGTACTGTTTACAACATAACACTACTACTGATTTGAATCAAGAACACATAAAAGTTTCCATTATACAATTTCTCTTGCATCTCGATAATGTTGAGCTAGATTCAAAGCCGCGTAACCATATAATACCTAGAGGGGGCATTTGTAATAAAGCAAATTAGTCTATGTCTGTTTTGTTGAACATTTAATAAGGAAAAACATTTTTCGCATATGATTCTTCAAGCATGCATAAAAATAAATTATGTATTTACGTATTTAATTGAGATGTATAACATACTGACAATGAATCCCAAAATGATTGCTAATTATTAAAATAATGGATTTTACACATTAATTTATTTTATTGAACGTATGAAAACACTAATAACGTTCCTCTTATACTTCCTTCAATTTTCCACATTTGTGACGACATCAGGTTGATTGGTAAATGCTCCAATATAAGACACTAACTTGAACGAAGAGAAGAATTAGCAGCTGATTTGTTGCATTGTCTGCGAATAATTTCATTTTGAAAGAAATAGCTGGAAATTAAGTCCAAGTGACCTTCGAAATCTGCCAAATCACACGTGTTTGGTTTGTAATCCTACTCTACAGCCACAAGACGAACTTACATAAACACGCATCAAATTTTCTGTTTAGGCTCAAAGGATGCTTTCTATTGCATGCAAGTAAAATTAGCCTATCAAATCTTAAACAACCTTACATCAAGCAACTCCAGCATGCAATTGACAGGAAGATGATTTCTTTTCACATAAATTATGATTATGACAACAATTGTTTGTTTAACCATCTGACAACGAGACAAAACAAGAGAGTTGATGAAATTTGACCTAGTACTCGCCATTTTCATTATTAGTCACATGTCTACCCAAATCTCGCAAGATACATATCCATGCCATCATAAGTCAGATACTTACGTAATACGCCTCACAAAACCATATTTCCCAAATTGTTGAACAATTAATTCAAAAATATCAAATAAAAGTCGCGTAATGTTTGTAAAAACAAGCGAAAGGACATATAATTCGAAACATATTTATTTCGAGTAGAAAGGCTCGAAATCTGTTGCAACAACCTGGAGAAAACTAGTTTCAGCAAACACAGAAAAAATGTTCAACGGGGTAGTCACGTGACAGTAACTAAAACATCGGTATTTGGATGCGTTATAATTAGTGCAATATTCTCACGTTCCTACGTGTGTATAAACGTGTTTTCTAGTACAGAACAACGACTGAAAATATATCTTCTTGCATTCTTCTATGTGCATGATCGTGTTTCGAGTTGAACTCCGGTAGCAAAATCTCTGATTGCGCCCTTTAATAAAGTGATTTTCTACTGCCATCACAGTGCACACACGTCGATAAAACCACCCAATTTCCATCCAATCATACCACATTGGTTATCGCTGCTAGACAAACTATGCATCGGATGAGTGTCGGCGCAGTAATTTACATAAAAATGATACAGTTTGTATGCCGCAAGTTTCTTCGCGAAAAAGAAACAACAAACTATCCAGACCACCTCGGCTATTCATACGATTAGATTGACCATAGGATTCACAGGGAAATTATGGATGAAAAATAAAATAGTTCGATGCAATCGCAACATCTCGGTCAATCCTTGTTTAGAAAATAAACGGGGTGGTCCGAACGGCAATTAATGGAAGCTCTCGGCATACATTCGAGGTACGATCATCCGTATGATTGACGTCGAAGTTGTGAATAGGACTTTATCATCACTTGAGCATGTTTCAAAAGTAATCAAAAATTGCAAAACATTTACGTCCTGAAACCTACACTAGATAAACGTGCTGTCCCGTTGTTGCAATTATAATTTTTTGTTGTAGAAAATGCATCTTCTCATTATTATTTATGAAAGGAAAATCAAATTTTGATCAAAGATGAATTGAGGACTATATCATTAGTTTTATCTGTCTCGTTTAATCGTTGAGATAAGAAAATACTTATTATTGATCGGTCCACATTTGTATCATTGCACAAGCTGTCTTCAGTGATTCAATTTGGACGCCGTATATTGCCATCGGCTCAACGATTTCGACCACTGTTTTTTGAACGTTGATTTTTGTTTCAACATCTATAAAGTTTACAATGAATAATGCAGTGCAAATTTACTTTTAGCAGTCCACTTAAAATGGCTGTTCTTAGCTAACGATTCAACGTTGCAATAACGTTGCAGCAACCTTGCACTAAGTTTTGGCAACGTTGTTATATAACGTTGTGGCAACGTGATTTGGTGAACCTGCTGAATTGTTGCTACAACGTTGTTGTATAACGTCACAAAACAATATTCTACAACATTATGATTACATTCAAAACTTATATTGAAAAATAAAGAATGAAAGCTGCTTGTGTTTGTGAAACCCACATGGCCTATAGCTATAAAGAAAGTCCAAAACTTCAATTAACCATAATAGCAATGTCAACATTACCATCCAGCTGAAAGGAGCAGAGATAGTAGGGCTTTCAAAAAGGCTGCCATAGTCACCATATTTGATGTCAGGCCTGCATATTTTCCATCTGGGACTAACTAAACATCACCAGTCATTTGACCGTAATAGGAGCAGTAGATTTAAGAGGACAGGGCACGTAAGTGCACAAATCTCGCAGACACTGTACAAATTTGCGCACTTGAATGACAGTGATGGGTAATAACCCCTGCAAATTAGTTCAAAGTCGCACATATAAAAATGCACTCAGCACTGTATATAATTCATATTTAACTGTTATGATAAACTGGATAAGAATCTGAAAAGATTAAATAATAAGGATACTTAATTATGAAGAGACAAGTGAGTATAAAAAGGGAAACAATTCAACAAATAGTTTACCATCATTTTATTTTTATGTAGATTTCCCGGATTTTGTTAAGAGTAAAAATCAGAATCGGTATCCTCCGCAGCAAAGTCGGTATGTGTCTTGTTCTGCTTAGGCTCCAGCAAAATGAAACAAAAAATGCTTGAATAAAAGCATGTCATCTCAACACTTCTTATATATGTAGAAGTCAAGTTAACTAGTGTAATGAAACGTTCTTCGCTGTTCCCTTAATATTATTAAGCAGGGTTACATGTTAACATTTGCACACACTCGACATTTCAAGCAAGTGGATGGTGAAATCAATTTGCACAAAGGTAGATTTTATCTGTCCAGATAATTCACTTCACAAGTCGAAGCAGAAGAAGATGAATGTAAGTTGTAGTTGTCTGTACTAAAATTTCGGTAGACCCTGGAACAAGGATAAACATAAGTTTTATTTGTAATTTGTATTACCTTTTGCAAATACAACACCTCAAAAGACAACCTTGAATCCAATATTTGTGAAATAAGAGCATAATTCCTGAAAATCAGACTAAATTAAGTAACAGTACATGTAAAATTGGTAAATTGTAAATTATGTAGTACATCAACTAACTTGCATGGTCAGACTGAAACATCTAATATATAATTCTTGTATTTTTCTTTAATTTTGTCCCTCATAACTTGTAGATTATTGATTATTGCAAAAACAAAAATAATTTTGGAAAGAGGTTATTTAAAAGTCGACTTTAATATCTATCGTTACTTTAAACTTATTCCTCCTCTTTTTTATCATTCGACAGTTTTAATTGTTTTATTTGTTGACAAAGAAGACCATGCACTCATAATCAATTCAAAATATGAAAGATATTTAACAAAGAAATAAAGATAGAACATGCACAACTCATCCCCATCCTCACTACTTTTCTTGGCAACTCCGCCAGTCCCCCCCCCCCCAACACACACACCAGTGTATTAAATATTCTATTTCATACGAATCTGATAAAGGTCACAGAAATACGGCTAAAC
Source organism: Megalonaias nervosa (assembly GCA_016617855.1). Classification (NCBI taxonomy): domain Eukaryota; kingdom Metazoa; phylum Mollusca; class Bivalvia; order Unionida; family Unionidae; genus Megalonaias; species Megalonaias nervosa. The sequence goes on along the minus strand of JAECUM010001632.1, from coordinate 31,125 downwards.
TTTGTCATTTTATGTATGGAATGAACATACTGGCCGATTGACCACATTTTCTTTGTTTGGAAATGGCACCGCCACGTGGCATGGCGTTAACATGTGCATGAATGCCTCAGCAGATATGTTGAAACAATCAGCCAACAAAGAATCTCTGTACCAGAACAGCAAAATTACTTTTTGCAACTAAATATGCGAATTATAGATTAATTAATAAATGTACATAACTGGACGGTTGCAATTAGCAGATAGTTTCATCGTCTCAGCCACAAATGTTATTTTACCTGTACATGAAGAGCTACAAACTTCGGTTCATATATTCGTACAAATTTGAAGTCAGAGATCGCACGTTATATCTGTAATCATAAAAGCTCACGAATAAAATATATTCCCACAAAACTGTAACCTTCAGTCAGTTATTTCTTTATCAAATAAAAATAAAAAGCTATGAAACTGTGATTGTTCCTCCTGATAGTGTAAAGTTAAGCACAACATTGGCAGAACGTTGTATAAACGTTACATAATATTTTTGTAAAACTAATACTCTTTGTTATTCATGGTGTTATGATCAATGCACACAGGTGCCATTTGTAATTTTTATGTTTTTGAACGGAGTGTTCAAGTTATGTTCATGTGTAATGTTTTAGCAACGTTGCTAGAACGTTATATTCCCACGTAACCAAATCACAACTTTACAGCAACGTTGTGAAAACTTTGTGTGTTAGCTGTTGTTTGTTTTTGTTTTATAGCTGTATTAGTATTCACAATTAACAATTGTGACTTCGACGCTCAATTCTGTTTACAAATATGAGGAAAATAATTCTTAAGTATATATCGATGCTGGATAGGAACTTTTCCGACTCGAGGATAGATGTGTACGTCTGGCTCGAAGTGTTGTTCCGTATATTTTGCCATTGACAGAAGAGTAATAATCAAGAGGTTTAGTAGCCAAGCGTTAAAAGCGGATAATTTATATTTTCTCATGCAACTTTTGTGTTTTAATGTGAAATATCTAATTCAGGGAACACACCGAGATGCTTTTCTAGATGAATTTTGGAATTTTGAGTAAATTTCCGGCACAAATTTAAGAAATTAAGTCTGTGATACAAAAGGATTATTGAAGTCGACCGAACTTCTGGACTTCCACCAATTCTTGCTGAACCCTCTTCATCATGGACTGTCAAACATTTACGTGAGTTAACCAAATATTTAAACAACCATTCAATGTTAAAGAAAATTTTATTGATACAAAAAATTTCATTTTAGATTGGAAACTATTACATACTTTTATACCACAGAAGTGGTAGCATATAGGCTTCATCGCGTCCGTCCGTCCATCTTTCTGATCGCCGCACAATCTTCTAAACCCAACTAGTCTAACAGTTGTTAGGGATTATCGTGAAACGTTGTAAATACTATAGTATTCTGACAATGCGCATATTAACAAATAAGTGTTCTTCTGTTAATTTTACTAGAAATATTTCCTTTTAATTTACAACGTATGGCATAATCTAGTGAATGTAACTAGTGTCATAGTTTTCAATGGATCGGCGTGATATTTGGTACATGCTACTTCATCATTAGCTCTTCTTGTCATAGATGAGAATAGCACATATGATTGTTTGTGTGTCTGGCCTTCTTCCGTCCTCTAGCGCAAGTTTGTTATCGCTATTCCTCAACTACTTGGATAATTGTCTTGAAAGTTCACATACACATTCGTCCAATGGTGTAGTTAGTCCTAAATGAAAATGGTACTGCTAAGTCATCCTATATGACCGACACAGCGGTCATATTTAAAACGTTTTTATCGCTACCACTCCTGACTGGATCAATATGGATTTTTACTAAAGTTCTCATGATGTCTAGTTACCTGTAAATGAAAATTGTGCCCATCTGATGTCAATATGGATGCCATGGCAGCCATCTCGAAAGTGTATTATTTACTCCTACTGAATGGATGGTCACACTTAGGTTTCACTGAAAGACTTATATCGAGGTCTAGTTGTTTTCAAATGAAAATGGGGCCAATCTGGTGTTCTATATGACCGCCGCAGTAGCACCCTTCAAAATCTTGTTATTGATACTACGTCTGATTGGATGGCCATTTCAACATGGGGGTTTCAATGAAAGAATTTTCATATGTTTACTTTGTCCTACATGAAAATGGTGACCATCGACGTTCATTATGGCCGCAACGGCAGCAATCTTAAATAGCCTGTCGTCATGAATGAATGATCATATCAACATGGGGACTTATAGAAAGAATTTTGATGGTGACTAGCTGGTCCTAAATAAAAAAGGTGCCTATCTGACAAAAAGGAACTTACGGTATTGCGAATTAAATCCAAAAATAATCCAAATTTTACAGACACAAATCCTGGTAATTAAAAGCCCTGAATTAAACTCAGTACAAGTCCCAAAGAAATCCAAATACTGAAGGCGATGACGTGTCTGTTATAGCTTATAGAGTGTTGACAGTCTTTTGTTGAATCACAGTAATATAATTCCAGGTTTGAATTCAGTATGAATTCCAGTTAATATCTCTATCCAAGAATTTTATCAGAGCACTTTTGTATTTCAAGAGAAAATAATCATTTGAATTCAATAACTTGAAGAAAAAGATTCAAGCCCGAAATAATAAAAAAAATACTGGACACAACATACAACTTGATTCTGCTAAAGATTTAAAGCACGAATGACCGAGTCCTCAGAGTTGCAAGATTATATAGTTCTCTACTTGACCTTAGGTTACAATTAGCATTTTCTAAAAGAAACCCATTACCTAATGGATAATAACGTTCTAGAATGATCCTGATGTTTACAACACAATAACCTGGATAATGAATAATTCACTTAGGAAATTCCAAACCGATGATCAAATAAACATATTTACTTCTTATATTAATAATAATATTGATTTTAAAACTATACATATAGAGAATAGTTTAGCTATATATTAGTTGTTTACAATGAATAAAATAAACAAGTCAATTTGGGTCAAGCAGAAATGAACTCAGTTTTGGACAAGGTCATATCCAACATACAATGTTACACTACAAAAGCATATAATGAAATACAATATAATAAAACTAACTAACAAACCAAGGAATTAAATATACATAACAATTAGCGCAACACAACTTAAGCAGAGAGACCTCCTGACGTGGAGATTTCACCAGAAGACTTTTGATTATGTCCAGTTGGTCTTAAAAATGAAAATTGCTGATTTGGCTTCAAGTATTTCTACCACAGCAGTCATGTTGAAAATGTTCCTCTCCAAATAGATAGCTCTATCAATATGGGGTTTTCAATAGTAGAGTTCGTACGAAATATAGTAGGTCCTAAAGAAAATGCTGCCAGTCGTACATCCGTAATGGCTGCCACGAAAACTGTCTTAAAAATTATGCTGACACTGCTCTCCTTGAATGGATGATCATTATGACAAAAGTTGCTTGCAAAGTCCTCAATGAAATGGGCGCTCGTCGTACATCAAATGCGGCAGCCACGACTATTTTCTTAAAACTCTTATTCTCACAATTCCCTCTGAATGGCTGGTCCTTATGACATGGGATTTTCAACAAAACAGTTATAATGACATCTATTTTCTCCTGAATGAACATTGTGCCAAACTCACATCCACTATGTGTACCGCAACAGTTAATCTCAAATCTAGTTGAAGAATATCATAGATGGTTTTAACAGTCGACAGTTAAAGGACGAAATGGCCTTATCTAGAATTTTTAACCCAGTAGAACGGCAATCCCTTGGAGGGACTCTTGTTTGAGGTCTGATTGGACAGTGTTTAGATGAATTTTCATCGGACTAAGAAAGTTTGCAGAAAAATGAGAATAATTCTACATTAAAGATAAAATTCAACTAACCAATAAGTTTTGCCAAACGTATGCTTGTCAGATTTTAATTAGGGTATTCAGGTTAATTTCGGGCTGATGGCTTTTACACTGAGCAAACACTTTCCCAACCCCTCATTTATTGCATTAATTTCCGTCAGAAAATGGCTATTTTGAATTTATCCGCTGACAAAGTGGCTCGGACTCATACTATGGACCCTAAATGTATTTTTGAAGTTCACTGTTATTAGAAGATCTTGGAATGTTTTAAATTACCAATAAACCATCTCGAGTTTGAGATATTCACATCTGTAGGAGACAGACATAAATATGCAAACCAACGTGTCCGTTCATTTAAAGCCCAACTTAAGTATTTCATCTCCTAAGGTAGTCTGACTGTCGAAGGTTGTCACCAAAGACCTATCCATTTTCAAGTTTAACTCATAGCATTTTGAAAGCACATTGCAGATGTAATTTCTGTGTGAATGCAAATGAAGAAAGAAATAAATGAAAGAGATAAGAGACAAATGCATGCAAATCACAACGAAGAAAGAGAAAGAGAAATTCCAGTTCATATTATAAAATGAGAAAGAGAAGAAAACGAAATTCAAATAAAAATGAAAATGCAGAAGGAAGACAGAGAAAAGAAAATGCAAGAGAAAACTATAAAGGGGAAATGCAATTTAAGTTAAAAGAAGTACATCTGGTAAGCAGAAAAAATCCCCCACAAGTTAAAGTTGTCATGTTGCCAAATATTTTAGGTTAATACACGCTTTTAAAGAAAAAGAAGTAGATCAATATTTTCCTGTTTGAGACAATTGCGGAACATTTGCAATGGCCAAGGGAGCATTGGACTTTTTTATTGCAAAGTTTGTGAATTCTATAATTCACTGAAAGTAGAACACAGTGCCAATTATGATGTGATTAAGGAATGTGTCTTGAAGGGTCATGAGTTGGTAACTGAAGCATATCAACAGAAGCTTAGGAACTGTAAAATGGAAACTGCAAATTCACGTCGAATTGAATTTGCTAGGATAAAACAAGAACATTTTGGTAGGTGGTGCCCTACTAAGAAGGTTGGTAAAGATTATCATAACCTTAGACAACTAGTATCAGTTGAAGAGCTCAATAATTGCATCCATAATGATGTCAAGACCTATCTTGATAAGCAAAAGGTAGAAACTTTGGAAGATGCTGCTTGTACAGTTGATGATTATTGACTGACTCACAAAATTTCATTTGTCAATAAGTCTTCCCCACAACACTTTCTTTTTAAGAAGCCACCTCGGTCTCATACGAATATCTCCAAATCTCAATTTGGCTCAACTTTTAGGAATCAAACTTCAGATAAGACTGACCAGAAATCTGTATCTCTTCCTACGTGCACTTATTACAAGAACATACTGCACGTTATATGTGATTGCTACTAATTGTAAAAAGGAAACGGTAGATAGCGCTATTCTAAATGCCATTATTTCTAAGAGATCAAGGTCACGGTCATGTATTGGAAATGATACATTTGTTGAGTCAAAGAAATCAACTCAGTGATACAAATTTGATAATTAATTTAAGTAAAGTGAGTTTTGTCGTACTTGTATTACATTTTAGGACACATTGTAGGACACGATCAAGTTAAACCTGTAAAAGTTAAGGTTAATGCTGTGTTTGAATACCCAGTGCCTGTCAGGAAAACGCGACTAATGCGATTTGGGGGTATGGTTGGATAATATTGCAAATTTTCTTCCAGTTGTTTCTTAATTGCTGAATCCCTAAATTTGATGAGTAAGAAATCCAAGGCTTTTTGGTCTGACAAAGTTCAGGAGGCTCTTGAGAAATTAAATGCCGTACGTAAGAGTGTACCAGTTCTTTCAGCTCCAGATTTCAATCAATCGTTTGAAATGTATGTTGGTGCAAGTGACGTAGGGGTTGGTGTAGTGTTAATTCAAGAAGAAACAATGGCGTGGATCATCCAGTGTGCAATTTCTCTAAACAGTTAAGCAAGTACAAGAGAAATGTTTTGACTATCGAGGAGTACTAGGCCTTAATATTGGCTTTGCAACACTTTGGAAGTATATATTAATTCTGATCCTTCCTCAAATATTTGTATTCAGTGATCAGAACCCCCTTAATTTCATTATCAGAATGAAAAACAAAAAAGCAGAGATTGTTGGGATAGAGCTTGATGTCACAGGAATACAAAATTAACATTAGGCAGGTCTAAGGAAAATATAACCTACTGTAGATACACCTTCAAGTGAATCGAAGTACTATGTTGCTTTATGTGTAATTTTGATGTTTATTTAAAGTAGCTTTAAAACAATTTCAGTCATATCACTTCGATGTCTGCAGTGCGGCAGTTTATAGTGAAGTCTAAGACTGGGGTATCATGCCGCAGACATTTAGCATCATGTCCCACCTAGTCACATTATCTTGCCACCGGGCCGACCAATCCTAACACTAACCTCTTAATGCTGTTCGTCCAGAGAGGCAGCTGCTAGTACCATTATTTGTAAGTGTTTGGTATGACACTGACGGGGTTCGAACAAGCGACCTCCAGCATCCGAGACGGACGCTCTAACCACTTAGGCCACCAGAGTGGTCTATTGCTTTATGTATATTTTGTGACTTTAAGAAGATATCTTCCTATGTAATTTATTATGGTATCATACGTGTACTTTACTAATCTGTTAAAGAAAGATTTATTAAGTAAACCTACTACTATGACTTGAGTAAGTGTAACTTTTGGATGCCGGCACACAATTGGAAGGGGTCGAAATTGCATAAATCCAAAATAACGAACAAATGCATATACTGCATTATCAGTACCAGCAACAGACTTACAATCATTTTAATGAGACCCAGCTGGACTTGCTGACGTATACTTTTATCAATATGTTGCAGCTTCTTCTCGACTCTAATAATACATCTACCAGTAACTGGTTCAAATCGATTTCCTCCTTATTCACATCATGAGCAATGTCAGCACAATCACGATTATGCACGATATATGCTTCAAGACCAGCACCAGTCTTTCCATCCTTAAAAAACAAACAACATTACTAGCGTTCAAATCCAAAATTAAATATGTTTTATTGAAATGTTTCCTCTTCTACTTGTTATATTCAGTCCATGCGGTGTAAGTCGAATTCTTCATCCCTTATGATGACTGTCATGAATGTAGCATAGAAATAAGATGTTTTATAGAGTGATTAAAAGTCACATTTTACCCATACGTTTTATTAAGAACATTCTTGTATGAGTTAGCAGTGTGATCCAGCAATGTCACTTTGTCATTCAGACGTTTCTTTCAACACTACCCTTGAGGAAAGATATTAATGAAAATAAACTTCGTCATTGATAAATTATCTTCGTTATTGTCAGTGGGATATTTTGAACAATTGTCAATACCTACACATACTTTTCTTCGGGAAATTTCAACTCTGATGCAGTAAAGTTGTTATCTGATTAATCACCAGACTCCTATGCCGTTGAAATGTCAGTTGTTTCATCTAGAGACATTGTCAGGAATGATTCTTTAAGTTCAAGAAGTGGAATGCTATCATCACTCAGATCTGCGATCTGCTTCTAAAGTACTAGCAAATAGAATTTCAGAAGTTAAAACATCCTTCTTCTTGGGATACATGGCAGGATATCGTGTTGATCGGTACAGTCCACAAATTTCTGAAATTGTTAAGGAAGAGAAAATAATACAGATTATCTGGCATTTTCTGAGGTAATGATCAATAAATCAGCTCATGTTCTTTCATCTTCTGAAAACTTGGCTGAAGCTAATGAGATTGCGTTTTCACTATTTTTAACCGATTATTCTACTAAAGTGCAATTCATGTTCATATTTTTAAATAACTTCTCACTATTTATAAATTGAACATAATATGATTAATACCATAACAATATTATTACAACGTAAGCTAATAATTATAGGTTACTGCATTTGTATGGGAAAATATGAACGAGTTTTTCGGATGGCTATACTGCAAGACCTTGGGAGTGCAGTATATCCATCCGACAAAACGAGTTCATATTGTCCTATACAAATGCCGTAACCTTTTTATTATATGCTCATTTTCCTATTCTACCCAAGGCTTAAATATATAAACAAAAATACACTTCTAGAAACAAAGTAACTGGATGTATGCCGTATACCAAACTAAATACACAAGCGTAGATTCATCATTACACAACATTATTAATGTGCACGTAATTCCGTCCAGACAAATTTGAACTTGGTCTCGAGCTAGATATAAGTTTCGAAAGAAAATGGCGTTTTGGGCTGCTTAAAATTGAACTTTGGAGTCATATTGTGAATGAATGCGCATTGCAACAACTTTTCCATTTGATATGGAATGAATAGGTTTTGGTATTTTTGTCGATTCGACACAATTTCATGATTATGGAATGTATTTATCTACATGAAGTACATCGGATACCAGCAGCGTCTGTGCCAATTCTACATGAAATATACATCGGATTGAAGCAGCGAGGGAAAAGTGTGTTGACATCTGCAAGTGTGTTTCTGTTCTGTAATTGAATGTTTTAAATCCTAGTGTGGGAAAAATATGAAGTCTTTCAAATGCAATTATCGAAACGACGCTATGGAAGTTAATGTTTAGTTCATTTTGAGTGCAGTAAGGAGAATATAATTGCACTTGGAAGATAGTCTAAATTACAGTACAATTTCGAAATGTGTAATCAAGCTTGAGAACCCATGACATGGCTCATGTAATTCGGATTTGCAGAACCAAGAAAGTACGTTTTGAGGAAATTCAGGATGTAAAACTGTAAGCATATATTTTGCCATTCTTATTACAAGCTAAATAAGACAGTTTATGCCTTGTCACTTGCATGCTATTTGTAAGGACTCTGTCTGGCGTCTATAGCTCGCCTAAAGCTGAAACTTTGTATCAAAAAAGTTAACGCGGAATGTGCCAAGCTGCTGGTATGTGGCAGTCCACGAAACATCTGCTTTAGTTCATTCAGAAACAAATTGTTTGTTTACAATACAAAGTAGTTCCTTTATTCGCGTGAATGCAATATGAATTGAACGCGCGAGTGCAATATTGCAAAATATTACCCGATTCTGACAATGTAAAGTTAACGGAGAAAAAAAGCATATAATAATGAGTGATATTTATTACCTTCTGAAATCGTGGACCATCAAGGTATAAACGATCATCTTCGCAACCGTTCATGCCTCTGTCTAACGCCTGACTAATATGGCAATTCATCTAGAATGCACTTCCGTCCTTCATCTTTTGTTGGATCAATTTCCTTTATGTGGTTGCATTAATTAGCACGCAAGTACTTACAATGGCAACTTCCAGTGGTATTCCCTTTAAGGTGAGTGACAATGTACACAGCTGAAGTGATCTGTTTCACCAGGATTGGGATCACATTTGTGGTCCAGTCGTACCAGGCTTTCTATCATCAACATTAGAGGACATTCGCTTATTCTGGTTGTCTGCTGGTGCACTCCATTTTCTGTTTCACATAAAATATAGTAGCGCTTAAAAATAATTGTAGTAGCACATAACAGGTTCTGCTTTTGCTTTCAACAATCTTTCTGCCTCTCTTAAGTTTCTTGTTGTTCCTCCTTCAGCTGTTATGTCAACACCGTGTTTATGCTGTGATGATGCATTGCAAGTTCCAGTGTATCCGTGTCTTGAATGGTTCCTGTTTGTATCCTGTTGATATTTCAAAGTCTGTCAAACGCTTGGAACCGTTGGAACACCTTTGTTTCCAGCAATTTCACGGGGTTACTGACCTTCCAGATGCTATTCCGATTAATTAAGCCTTCCAGAATAATGCCGCTCTTCTAATAAACTATGTCTTCCATTTCAAAGGTTTGTATGAAAGCATGCTTTGATATGCAGCGCGCACACTTTCTTTATCTGATGCAGCTGAGATATGTCCAGTAAATTTTCTTTCAAAGACAATATGTTTTTGAAATTTACCAATCATAATGTCATCTTGAACATAAAATCTGCTGATACTTGTTCTATGATTGTATTTATCCATTGATCCCTGAGACTAAAATGGTAATCATAGAGACATATTTAATTCCATTCCGTTGCAGAAAGCTGAGCTTTATATTCACTGTAGAAGGATAGAATATCTTCTACTCTAAATACTGACAACAGATTTTCTTCAAGGTGTATAACCTTCAAATGACCATAATCAACTGTTTTGTATCAATTTAGAATTGTTTCATCAGTTCTTTAATTTTTGTTGGTAAAACAAAGTTTTCCACATATCTACAGTGTTCTTACAAACTACTCTAACATACTGATGAACAAGACAATAATGTAACAATGCTGATGAAATGTAAAATAGGTTTTACCATCTGCTATTTTCTTAGAGTTCGTGTATCTGTTTATGTCTCTTAGAACATATGCAACACTCGATTCCTTGTCAATGATACTAGTATAGTTGTCCTTAAGAAGTTTTAAAATGTCTTCCGATGGAGTGTAGCAAACGCCATCAATGACAGAAAAATTCGTGTCTTTCAACGAGGTAACTTTTACACACATAGTACAGGAGTGCTTTCTGAAAAGAATCCAATGATGTAAAAATAAGAATCCACTGACTTCCATTAAAATATTTCATGAATACGTATTCTTCCTACACTTGGGTACATTTCATGAAACACGGGTTCATTGAGAGCATTTCGACTTTGTTTCTAATAAAATTGAATCTGGCACTGTATCACAATTTACGCAAACCAATTGATTTTATTAATATTTAGACATCTATTGTTGAGAAAATCGTAAATGTGCTTTAAAATAGACTTCTTAATCATATCAAAAGGTTGACCAGATACTTTAAATCTAAAATTACTAATACATCTAATATCTAGCCTCAGGAAAAATGCAATTATGATATCTGGTATTTTGTTCGGTAAACTTGAAAACCTTTTAATCTGTTTGCACCACTGTAACGGGCTTTATTTGATAATGTCAGTCAATATTATTTATTGTACCTATGTAAGTTTCAGCTCAGCATCTTACATGATATCAGATATAGCTATATGAATTAAAGAAAAAGAGTGACATAAAACATAGTTCATGATACCTACCAAAGTGTGAATGCTGTTATGGTTAAGAAAAGTGTCAGAATGATTCAGTTTGAGTTTACTAATGGGGATTTTGTATAACTACACGCTATGTAAATCATTAATAATTTTAAATCACTCTGACATCTTAATTTTAATTTACTAAAATATACACGGAATAAAAGAGGCGAGGAAGTGTCAAGTGCTATCCACCAATCTGTCATAGAACTGTTGAGTTCTGAGCCGCGTTCGATTAAGCTCTCTATGTACTTCATAAAATCAATGCCAGACGCAGCGTTTTGTTGCAAATACAAGCCTGAGCGTTACCTCGATGATCATAATCTCAACCACGAAACCGGAACCTTGTGTGGTTTTTCCGAAGCTAATCACTACAGGGTGATCCCGCACACTGGAGATCGTACTAGAAACGTTGTGAGATTATCTTAGTTGGCCTAATATCATATAGCGGCTGTTCGCGGGCTTCAACGTTAATAACACACTTATGTTTTGGCCTGACAATGTACTTCCTGGAATGTTATTGGTCTTTCCTCGAGCGAGTACGAGATTATATCAATAAATGATTAGGTCCAATGAAATATTTCATTGGTGACTAAGCACAATCCCAAAATTAGGATACGCGTACAGGCGCCAAACGCTACTATCTCCATCGCATCTCCACAGTACGAGGTTGACTTCACACAGTTATCGCTGAGAACATTTTGGGTTGTCCTGAAGATGTTAATGACAGTTCCGAGCGCAAACGAATTTTGTTTTCAGGACCTTCCGGTACTACTTACAATACTGCCCAATCATTGTAAGTATCTGCTCCACGATTTAGGTTAATCAGTCACAGAGCCTCCGGCTGTACAATGGCGACCCAGTGTTATATACTGATCTGGTTTGCCCCGAATGTGATCCCGGGCTATTTGATATCCATTACTGCAGTGGCTCCTGTGCATCTTTCATGTAACCACCCTTGATTCACGCATGTATGATGTACCCTTTCGGACCAGTATGGGCAAGTATTAAACCCATGCGGGGACACTAACGATACAACTGTACATTAGAGATCGGCATGCATTTAATGTGTACAGTGACGATTGTACGCATATGTATAACAAAATTGCTTACAGCAGCCCAAATGTTTCTCTCCCGCCTGACTTTCCACGATGAGCCTATTGCTAAACAAATTGTGATGCAATTCGTTGGTAACATGAAATTCGCTGCCTTGGACCGATTAAAAAAATACGAGATTGTGGGCAGTTCATTCGACACCGAGATCGACTACGACGACTGGTACAGGAACTAAAGACGGTTACACTTTCATCCATGGCAACAGTTCCAGTGCCAGTATTTAAAATCATCAGTGAAGCTGCTCAACAACGCATGGCCGAGTTAGCAAAAGTCATTACTAATTCTATGATCACAAAGCTGACAAAGGTTAGCAGGTTACAATCACGCAAAAGGTATTGGACGAAACTGATAATGCAGAAAGTTTAACAATAGGAAAATTAAAACATACGCTCGGGAGCATATACGTGTCTATGTTGCGGTATAGAAACATTTAAATTTACCAATAGTATGCATACGAGGCTAGGGATCCAGACAAGCAGAGACCAATGTAATTTCAGGTTCATAACACATCTCGGTATTTTCTTCCGTTTCAGGCATTTTTGGAGGTCCAGCCAAACGTTGATGCCGCGGAATAATTCTAAGTTGATGAAACGCTAAGGTAGAATTTTCCCATTGCTTGAAGCAGGTACAAAATTGGCTGAGTTAGCGGTCATTGGAATGGCAGCGGGACTTATAGCGACTACAAAAATGGAAAAGGTCTTTGACTATCCCCTTGGCCTCAAGGCCGGACTTGGGGTCAAGGTCTTCAGATGTGTTCTCGCTGTTGACGGACACGGAAGTACGTCCGTTGACCAATTTTGATTTACTCGCAATGACAAAATCAATCAAGTGCTTCTAAGTTCTCTCGATGCAGGATGGCATTGGAGCCACAGAGTCTCGGACGATGATTCGCCGCCTGCGTAAAATCGGAATCGTCGACTTGGATTTGTCATCGGGACATGGAATTCACTGGGTTGCGACACCTTCACAGCTTTTGTACTTTGACTCATACGGATTTGCACCGCCAAGTAAAGTTGTTGATTATCAACTTAGACGCTTGGCATCGAGAAAAGAAGTTTCGCTACCACTATTTTATTTAACGCGATCGTTGCAAATTCGGATGGACGGTCCGATAGGAGGACACCTGGCTGTTAGAGCGCTGCGTGCTCTCAAACAATGACCGAAACCACACACGCTGAAGCTAAATATTAAAATCTAGGGATCCTATTAGGACAGATCCAAATGAAAATTGGTTAAAATTATTTCGGTTGCAGGCTTATACAAAATCAATAAGTCTAAAAGAATATATAAAGACATGGAACACGTGTTTGAGATAAGGTGTTATTAACCAGCTTTGTTATTTGTATTTAGCTAGCCTTTCGTACATGGAGTCGGGATCGAATCAAAAGGCGGTGTGTTCGGCCGGCTGGAAGAGCATGCCAACATCGATGCTAATTTTATTTGCTTCTTCTTGACGAATATCGGCGAGAAAGTGGCGCTAAATTTCCCTAGTACACAATAAAATATGATTATCCCGAGTGTCAGATAGAAATTAAGAGTTGAAACCACCCTGATGTACCAATACCATCTTTGGCTCAGTTTAAAATCATCTCCTAAATACGCGAAAACTCCCAGTCGCTGACCAGGTCTGCCGTAAAACCATCCATGGATTGTTTCTAAACGAAGAATTGGAATTTGCCGACAAATTTACAGCTTATAAAATTCCCCGTCAATTATATTGAACCATCAGTGGCTGGAACGGCGAAAGATAGACTCAGACTGGTATTAACCAAAGACGCACTTGTCCGTGTAAGTTATTGAGCAAAACGAGAACTGTAGTTGACAACACCAAGCAGGGTCTCAATTTATGTAGATCTAAGTAAAAGAGGGAGCGTGGAAACAGTAACTGGAGACAAAAATATTTTCTGGCAAGATATTTTCTATAATTACGTGGCAGTTATACCAGTACATAAAAATTCTTGGTTGGAAGTGCGTTTTTATGTTTCAGCAGAACAAGGCCTTGCTGACGATTATTGTACTTTGCGTTCACGTTATTAAAAAAGCCTATGATTGACCCTCAAGGCTATCGATTCGAAAGAACAATGGAAGTGTATAAACAGCTGCGAGATGAAATCACAAAAAAGGCCGCCGTTCACATGAAATATAAACGCTTGTCTGTTATCGTATAGGTTACTTGCTGAATTGCCGCCTCGGCCGTCGTTGGGTTTGGTGGTGTTGGAATTGCGAACATGGCAACAATCAGTTGTACATCATTTGGCTTTGTTGTCCTGGCTATATCATTAGAACCTGTGTAACTGGCGTCACTGGCAAATTGTTTAAATACGTGTCTATTCGGATATTCTCGCGGTGGCACCAAGTAATCTCAGTACAACTACTGAGCTGTAGTCAGTGGACATCGAAGATAAAATGATAACCACGGCGGAGTTTGAGATACAATTAGCTGAAATGGAAACCTTCCGACGATTCCGCGGACGGATAATGTCATCCAGCAGGTCCATGCAAAAATATACAAAATGACCTAAAGACAAGCGGAACCCGCGCCTCAAAATATTGCGGAATGACAAAGCCTTCATTGTTCTATCCCAGCTAAATTAGTTCAAGAACGATATGGAATCAACTCAACCAAATTTATATCAGATATGGAATGCTCTCATATATTGTCAAGAAGTGAAAAATCTGATCTCGCCTCGAAAGAACTAAAGTCCATAATAGACAATATTTAGTCACTTTGGCTGGATTAAATTATGTCGAAGAATAATTATTATCGCTTGATAAATATAGGTAAAACCGAAGACAATATATTATTGCCATTCAAAAAGCTCTTAATGCATGCAATGCTTTCAGCAGTAACCGGACCCTCTACCGTAAAAAATCACTGAATATTTTATTGCAACAATGATGGTAAAAAGGAAGCAATCGGTTGGCTGAAGAGCTGAAGTCGAGAAAGACATCAAGGAAAATCTGGAGGTTGTATAAAACAGCAACTAAAATTTTTGTTTGACCGGCCAGAGGCGCTGTAATGGATTTTGTCACACGAGGCGCTCACAGGTGATCATCCATGGGAATACACTAGCGCAACACTAGTGAGTGAAAAAGGGTAATTCATGGTGTATAGAAGTCGTTGATTCAGATTCGTAACGTAAATCTAGAACGCATATTAATTATACTACTCCTCATGAAATGGCATATTCTACCTATCAAAGCAAGGGACTAAGTCCGTACGTGGCAATTATGGACAGCAAATAGCGTTTTATTTCTTTAATTGCAATCGAATATCAACATGTAACCACGTAGCCAGTATTCAATATTGTGCTGAAATGCTATTGAACCCGAATGCTTACATCAGCAAATCACAATGGATGATAAAACATCCGACAGCACATCTTTCAGTTTGATTACACATACAAATTTTCATCTCTCTATAGTATTTAGGAAATGAAAGAAAGTGACTTAGTAGTCCATGCTGGACATCAGTGGATCTAATACTGTTTTGTTTCTATATTAATATATTAGGCAAGCAACCATGGTTATTTATTATTTAAGACTTAAACAAATTGAAAATTGTATGGTATATTTTGTCTAAACTTTTGTATTAATCACGAGAAACATAGAATAGTACAGAATGCTTATAGCACACAAACAACTTATTGCAGATGAAAGTACCAGAATGTTCCGCTCTCCAGACTTTTGAATACAAAATCAGATTATGGAAGTAATCAAAATGGATGAGGCAGAAAAATAAAAAGAACCACATTTTTGTCTAAGGTAATTTAATGAAACAATCTGTTAACTTTAAATGGAATGTATAAAACTGATTTTTAAACATATCGGCTATAAAACAATTTTGTATGCCAATACGAGATAATGTGAACTATACTTTAATTAAGTCTATCAATTCGTAATAAAGTCAATGGATTTTGAAATAAGTTTTGTTCGTTTCCTTTCAAAATTATAAAATATTACCAATGACTGTGAGTTGGTGAAATCTATATCTTTCGTTGATCAAAGAAAAACTAGATTTTCCAAAATATTTTCGATTGCAGATATGGAGGGAAGTCGCAATATTCACTTAGGTTCGACTGTTCCATTTACAAACCAGGAACTGGAAATGTAAAATACCCTACAACAATTACAAGGTAAAACTATTCTATGTCAAGAGCAGTTAAATAGTATTTCAAAGGTCCAACATGATAAATATTTATGGATAACTGAGGATAACAATAAGAAAGAAATGCCCACAAACATATACTAAATTTCTAGCATTTGTTGTTAAATCTTGCTTGGAAAACGAGCCGGTAATTAGTAAAAATGCTGATAATTTCCGCACACACCGGTCAGTAATGCTAGTCATTGCATGTGGCGGTGAATTAACGTCAGCTTTGGGTTCTTAGCCTAAACTGATAAGACTTGGGCAAAAAAATGTAGTTATCTGATTATATCGAAATTCGGATGCTTAAGGTCTACTGGTAATGCACAATTCAGCAAAGGTGGGTAGGGGATGGAGCTCTGAGCGTGAAGAAATTAGTAGAAATTATAGTAATAGTGATGGCCCATTCTCTCGGTTAATAATTCTGCAACATTCAGCAATGAGTTTTTAAAGAATAACGTACAATTTAAAACATTCCATACCTTTTTATCCACAAACTTTGATGCAGTGTAAATCAATGTGGAGTCATATGTAGTGAAAAATAGATGCCACTGACACTTATGAACCACACATTTAGTGGCAAGGAGAAGTGGGTTTTGTATAAAATTTAGAGAAAATGAACATGATCTGTTTATCTTTATCTACTGTATATTCTTAAAATGGATTTTTTCAGTCCTGAAACAACCTTGACGGTAGTTCCTAATCAACCACAATTGTCAATTAAGTTTTCTATGCTTTATTAACTAATGTGTCTCGCGTTTAAATACCACTTTCTTGGTATACTTGTAATGGGTGCAAGGTAAAATGTAACAAATATAACTCATACATACATACATACATACATACATACATACATACATACGTACGTACGTACGTGCGTGCGTGCGTGCGTGCGTGCGTGCATGCATGCATACATACATACGTACATAAATACGTACATACATACATGTTTGATAAAGTATGAATAACCAATCAATTTTTTTTAAATTGATATTTATCACAATTTTACTTCCTCTGCTTGTGTTTCTACATTGTGTTTTATTTTGCTCTGCATAACTGTGGGCTGTTAAAAATGATTGACAGGCAACATGTTCTGATGAAGCTTCAGTTTTATGACGTCCATTTTTACGTAGCTATGCCATTATAAGGGAATGACAATGTCTATACCTTTTCAAACATATTTGGTGTTGGTGGTTTACTAAGTTTAAATTGCCTGTAATTAAAGAAGGAACCCGAACGACTCCACCAGAACCATTATTTGCGTTTATATCGGACTATAAAGAACAGTATAGGATTATATAAATATTTAATACTGCATGATAATAATGAAATTTTCCGTTTCCTTTAAATGGGACAGTGGCGTTCAAACAGTCGGCATCTTGTTTGCCTTGTAGGCCAGCTAAAATTCGGACTCGAAAATTTTACACTATAAATGTTTTCCTGATTTCTCCCCTGCAATAGATATATGATTATAGGGACTATTCTCTGCCATAAATTGGTAGTTTGCATTGTTTCTTAATTATTTAAAATATAGGGCTGATAAATCTTAGCCGTCTAGATGAGGACAATACTGAATACGTGTATAAAGAATCGGGTAAAATGCTAAATGAAACTTGAGATTATATCTAGTTTATTGGGGTACAGACAACAGTAAGTAATAATAAAATACCGAATACATGTATTATCTATGCTGCATCCCAAATCTAGGAGTTCAAGCATCTCTTGTCATGTAGAATATGTCGGCTTCGTCGCATCTGCTATGCCCTTGAGTGTGGACATTTGACATGCTTGAACTGCACACAGCTGCTTATTCCCTGTCCGTTTTGCGCCACTCTCATTCAAGACAGATATCCAATCTACCTGCGTCTTCGTTAAAAATGAAGAGGACGTGTATGTGGCTGTACCCCAAAGACACCTACACTGTAACTGTTGTATTTTGCAAAACACTGTGTTTCTCGTTTATGAATGTGATAAATCGTAGACATTGATAGACTAAACACTTGTGGCATACATGAATGTGTAGTAATTTTCGGATCTGACAAATACTACACCTGACTGACACTCGAACATGTGCATTACAAGATATCTACACAAACTTACAAAATAAACTAAATCTACTTTTTTATGGTGCTTGGTTCATTATTCAGGTGTCAAGAACATAACTTTAGTTGTAACGATCTTTTGTCGGTATTTGCTGCTCTATGAATATGCTGAGGACTCGGTTACAAAACAACGTGTCCAGTATGGGGTTGTTTTCTGTAGTGTATGGTTGACTCGATATTTCATGATAGACACACGTGGGGGAAACACCCATCGGCTCAATTTTATGTTGTATATTGATGCTGACAAAATAATGTTATGTTAGTTTATTTCGAGAAAATCTAACAAATATAAGGAACTTGGAAACAACATCTGAGCTTACTTTTGTACTAAAGTTTAATATTTCTTAAATTATTTAAATGGAATCAGCAATTGGCCAATTTTCTTAAATTTTATTCCTGCGTGGGATATGCTGGAAGCTGCTGTATTTAGTGCTTCAAAGCCTCCAGACACGGATAAAACATCTTGTGTTCTGGACTTGGATGTGTTAATACAAACTATTGACTAAAGAAGGCAAAGTAGATTTTTCTTATTGAATAAATACGACGTTTGTTTTACTGACTACTTTTTATAAGGGCTAAGTATTTCAGTTTGTTTTTATTGTTGGACTGCAATTATCAACATCATTACACATTATTTGTGAGCTCATTAGAATTGCTTGCTCGAGGATTATAGACGGTAGTTTTGTTGGCTTGTTTTAGTTAAAAGTTTCCAAAGTTTTTGTAGTTTACTTTTCAAACTACCAACGGACCATTCAACGGCAGCACATGTTCCTTTGTTTCAAATCTGATATATGAACATAATATGAACTAATTCAGTGACTACATGATAATTATTGATCAGTAAAGTCGCTCAACAGACAATGCACAGATGATACAGCAAGACATAAAGTCGTCTGCGATAGAATATTTGAGCAGAACAGCTGAACTGCACCTTGTGGATGTTTTAATGGTGCCCAACAATCAACGAGATTTCCAACAATTTTATTGGATTGTAGCATTTTTAACATTTATCCCTCTTACGGCTGGAGAATGATGAAGGGAATTAATCAACGCATCCTTGAGGAAACTCGTTCAAAATGGGAACGTCAGAGATGTATCTAGTGTCGAAGAGGAAAAAATAATGGGTCAACAAGATGAAAGTTTTTTCATGTTGACAATGGCAAATTAATTTCACCAACGGTAGGAATGTTATCTTTCTATAGGGAACTATCTTGCACAATAATAGGAAAGACAATGTATTATATGCGAATGTAATTTGATTGCTCTTTAAAAAGAGACTAATTAGCGGCAAAAAGGATTGCAGCTTGTGTATACTGTGTGTTATGATTGTAGTTGTTAAAAGAATTAAAACTGTGTGTAACTAAAGATTACTCTTGTGTGCTGTATAACCATCACAGTAAATTCATTGACGATTCTGCATGAATGCCAAGAGGGAATGCAATAATTATAAATTGTTGTGAATGTATGTACACTGTTATAAATAGATGTCAAGCTTTCTCTATTCTAGAGTCTATTTTTGTTACGAACATTTTTAAAGTGAACTAATTAAAAAAGGCCAAACAGGCTGTTAAGTGTTTTTTCGAAGTAATTATAGCCTTAGACCATAAAACTGTTTCTGACCTTTGATTATTATCTCAGTGAGACCAACATCAACAGCGAAAGGGAGAGGTAATTACCACTGTATAAATCAACTGAGAGATACAAGTTTAATAAAGACATATTAGGACATGTTGGAACACTGCTGTGCTGATGTCGTGGATCATTCTAAATTTACAGAATGACACGTGGAATAAATCTATTATTAACTTACCTTTGAAACTGATCCAACTTCTACAAGAAATTTAAAAGTCTCTATATCTTTGAAATTATTTATTACGATGTTACGGTGTTGGAATTTAACCTTGGAACACAATTGAATTCAAAGCAAAGGTTATATAATGGTATGATATTGCATTCTTCTATGTCACGTGATTTAGTGCTTACGTAATTACATTAGCAAATAAGCAAGTTGAGCTTATGTATTTTCAATGACCAGGCTCCGTTCAGCAAATTAATTATATTTCATCCATAATATTTGAATGAAGCCTTGATTTGTAAAAATCAGATTAGGTTAAGCGACTCGGGAAAACTCAACTCTCATGGCTATAATGGCAAAATGTATTGTGTAAAGAAGATTATATAGGTAAATATAATTATTTGATATATTTTGGAACTGTGTATGAAGACATGCACTGTAGCCTTTTTGTAATTGCGTCCACTCAGGTCAATGGGATTTATTATCAATTTTCTTGATGTAGTAAGAGATGTTAGAATTCAATTTTTCTGTAAAGCCTTGCAGAAAACATACATACATCACGGACAGATTTGTGATAGCCATTTGAGAACTATAGATTACCACACTCTTCCATTAGCCTGCACACCTTACAGGGTGGAAATTATTTACAATTAAAGTTGCAGCAGTTCTGCATAGAGTACAACCTATTTATTCTTCTTATGATTGCATTATTTAAAGGCTATATACAAGATTTTCTTGCTTTCTTTCACTGGCCTAATTGTTTACCCTTTGATTTAATACAAGCTTACTAATAAAGATCTTACGCAGGCTAGCCGCATCACCCTATCTTTTCATTAAGTATCATCGTGTTTTGAAGCATTGAGTTAAAAGTATTGTATTGCCAGTATTGTATTGCCATCTGTAGAACAGAAGTAGCGAGGTAAGAATTCGTACAATTTAATAGTTTAATTGGAAGCTCATCCTCGAGGATGCAAATAAATTTATAATTGATCATGTGGGACGTCGCCATATTTGCATATCAAAATTTCTTAGTTTTAAAAGTAAGTGATGTTAACTGATTTCAAGACTAGTAAGCTAAAGTTAGATCATTCAAAAAAAAGCAAACAGTTAGACCATTCAAAAGAACCATGCACATATCTAATGAGTAAATATTGAGTAAACGAGTAGAAACAAGGAAAAGAAAGATATAAGAAAGAGATATACAAGGGTTGGTTGAAGACACAGAATAGAACGTACCAAAGAAATACGAACAGTAACAATGCGTCCACATATTCATGCACCTCGCGGTAATTCATTGGGTTGGACGTCTGATTTGTAACACAAGGATAGAGGGTTCGATAAGCTCCCTGACCAGCATTTTGCTCCCGTTTCCTGTGCAATATGTAACCAATACAGTGTTAACAGTGCCGTTACAGCCACCCAACCAAGCATACATTGATTCATTCAAATAGTTTTACCTCTTTAGTGCAGTTTTAAATTTTTTTAAAACATTTATGAGTTCTAGCCTCATGACATTGTATACGAATGCACAATGAGAAGGAAACATGGATAAAAATTTGTTTAAGAAAATAAATACAAGCAAAAGTATAATTTATTCATTTTCATTCAGGTATCTACAAGGAAACAACAAATTGTTTCTTCAGTAAATGAAATAAAAGTCCTTATCTACATTATTCGCATTATTTTTAATTCTGTAGTGGAGTATAGACAAGTTTATATCAACAACTTAATAACAGGGGGCACATAACTGGTTTTAATAATGATTTTACTTTCGAATGCTGGGTAGATTGATTCCTTTTCAATGAGTCCGATAGAGCATTCCAAATGTTCAGCGTGGAGAAAAATTGTTAGCGCTTTTGGAGATTTCGAGTCAAGCGTGCAAAGTTATTGTGGTGATTCATTTGTATACAAAGGAGAAGTACTGTAAATAAATTTATGAAAAGTGCGTGGTATGTTATGTTGTCTTTGTTCTGAAAAGAACACATACCAAATTTCACTGAAAATCTTAACGTGAGATACCATTATTAAGATTTCTTAAAATTTCCTGCTGAATTATTTCAATTTGAAGAAAGTTTAATTGTAATTACATAGCATTAGTTTCCCTGAAATATAATATATATCAATTTAATTTGATTACATAGAGTTGTCATTTTAATTTGATTTTGCCCACAAACCTTTTTCCGATTCATTCGTGACGAACAATTAAAACAGCGACACTTTATACAAGATCCATGCTAAATGATGTTAAAAATGTCTGTCTGTCCGCAATTGCTTCTCATCCAGAACGGATGGGTGGAAGTTTAGTAAGCTTGGCACATCGGTTATTTAGGGTACCTGAGAGAGGGTAACAGGCCACATATACAAGTATTGCAATTACAGTGATCTTTTTATATTTTTTTACCAAACTTTAGGCATGCATTTTTACGAAAAGGAAACATAATATATGTAACAAATTTTATGTTTACGACCCTGAATCACAAACAGTGTGTGGGGATTGGGGGATTGATTGGCTTTTCTGTCACGGCGGGGTGTGGGTGAGGCAAACGGCAAATGAACAAAAATTTCACTTTCAATAACATGTTGATACATTTTCTGATAAACGTCCATGTACGTAACCATAACAATAAGAGCCATCATATACTTGATGATGGAGTTTGTAACATGAACCCTGAATCCATCTCGGATGTGGGAGAGTGAGTAAAGTGGAGTATGCAGTCAATTGATGTATTGAAAAAAATATGAGGATTTGCAATGGCAAGAAAATGTAGCTTTCTTGTTCTCATACCTGTCAACTCTCACGACGAAAAAAAAATTAAAAAACTCCCGATTATTGGGGCCGTTCCACGCTAGGCCAAAAAAAATCAGCCCCGCACCTGTCATGATATTAACTGAACATATAAGGGCTGATAGTCACCTGTTCATTAGAAGCTGAAAAAATTTTCAGACAGTATCGTCTGCATACATCGGTGTATATTTTATACTCTTACCGTCATTTCTAGCGGCTGCTGAGCTACCTACGGATGAAAGGTTCTTTTGGAGATATGAACATAATATTTCCGGATTAAATCCCATGTTTGACGACTTGTAAATACAAGCGGAATAGCACAACTCACTGTCCTGTGGCCATTTTGAACTTCTCGCTAGATATGGCTATTACCAAATACCAGTGTCTAAATTTTACGCATGTGTGTTCCGGAAAGAGTTGCATGTAGCAGTAACATCAGGCCAACAAATCCCCGTCAGTATCAAGACAGATTGGGTGGTTGTGGTGGTAGTGCTTTATTGGATTAGTTGCCGTCCGAACTCATAATATCTCACGATTTGTAGAAAATCCCTGATAATTACATTATGCCTGCATAATTTCATTTTTCCAACAAAAAAGAATCCTACATAAATAATTATATGGTATGCAATCCACAGAAGCTATGTTCTGTGTTATCAACTGTGTATATTGTTGCGACGTTGTTCTGTGTCAATACCTGAAGTACATGTACATAATGACTGGAAACATGTTGTTCTAAAGCTGTGCAAAGTACTGCATTGTAGCGGAACAATTATGCAGATTACCGTCCTATACCGTAAGTATTGAGTATTCCATAACTGTGGATCAAATTCATGTTTTCTTCATTTGTTTTTGGCTGAATTGAAATATAATATTTTTAATTCAAGCAGTGTTCATTTTCTCATCATAAGCACAGTTATGGGACATATTTTGTGACTACGGTTAGTCTGTAATAGTAACACTGACACATCACATGAATTTTAACCCATCACCAGAGATCACGGCAGATGCACAAAAGCATGTGTTTCCTACAACAACTTAAAAACTGCATCTGTGAACATTTTGATGCAGGGTATGATTGACCAATATAAAAATTTAGAGAATTACAAGTTAGGATTATATGCTGTCAGTTTTGTCCGTGCTTTGACCTTTGTATGTAGTTATATTTGTATTGTAATTTGTATGTGCTTTAAATATTTGATTATTAATATTGAATATCTTTCTAAAATGCGCTTTTGTACCAGAATCATAAATTTACTAATAAAAAGCTTTTCAAGGTTAAATGTGTTTTGCGGTATTTTGTAGAAAATGGGCAACAATTAGTGAAAACGACTCTTAGAAAATGCAGCGAAAAACTCCTTATTGTACGTCAAAATCTCCGAATTTGTAAAAAAATCTGATTACATGGCTTTTGAAAAGTTCACAAGTATGAAAGTTCGCCATTTTCACTACCACGATACGTTCAGATACAAAGACGAAAAATATATGACGCTCCCTCGCATTTTTAAGAATTATCCTTCTTTTAAAACTTGTCATACTTCAACTAGGTGTACTGTTATTTAGCGTCACTGCGAAGGTTGACCCACGAAAAAGGGTGGAGAAGAGAATATATAGTCGGGGTAGGAATGTAAGACATTCAGAATAGAAACCTCAAGCAGAAAATGCAAGACTCAGTTGGTGCTAGGGGCAAATATCAACATATGCTACACACCTCCACTTCAGACTCTTTCAAGTAAATTAACACGTACCGATATATATATATATATATATATATATATATATATATATATATATATATATATATATATATATATATATATATATATATATATATATATATATATATATATATATATATATGGTTGTGCTGTCCTTTCTTTTTACAGATTAAATCATGTTTCATTTTCAACATAAATCGCTCCGGAAGAAACCACTTTTATGCATTCCATCTTTATTTCCTCCTTTCGGAGAACAGTACGATATAAATCCCCTCAAGATACTCCCCGTATCCTTATCTACACACTTGCTCAATCTCATTATCCAAATATTAAATGCCCTTTCGTATTAAAGTTTTGATATGGTGTTCATTCACTAGACAACTGCTCTTGCAAGCGTTTCAAATCGTGTTCCTCTCAACTAATTTTTATGGACAGGATTCAACTAAACGTAACTAGGTACTACATCAGATCTGTTTGGAGGGATGTGGCAAAGTTTGGATGCAATGCACCTTCGGGAAGTCTGTCACGACGGCGGATTTATGCACCGGTGCATTGTCATAAAGTATATGGATTCTTCAGTGGGTTCGGTAGTGTTCGATATCTTTTGGCAACACTTTGGAATCACGAAAATGTCCCGTAAAACTTGCAGAGCCAGGCACAGGTACGGACCTTTTGCATAATGCGTGTAAACCTTTCTTCATAGTCCGATTACGTCCAGCGATTTTGAGGTTTTGGCTTGTTTTGTCAGATGTAAACTTTGTTATTTTCTTTTGAGTCGGTTCAAGAAAATAAAGACTTGTTTCGTCACCGATGACAATCTCATTCAAAAGTCTCTTTACAACAAATGCGGCACCCATCTTGCACAAACCGTTCTGAGCGTCAAATTATTCTTCAGCATATAAAAAAAACAACAGCTGACGTGTTAATAACTGTAACGTTAGGAAGATCTCCCATTGTGAATCTTCATCAATTGCACTCTTCACATCAGCCACTTTCCGCTCACCAATAGCAGAAAATGGTCTTTGAACATGGTTCATATTCCATGGATTTGCGGCCGTCTTTAAAACGACAAAACCACCTCAAACGCGTAGGATCCGACAGAAAATTACATCTGTAAACTTTTTGCAAGTCGTTCTTGAAAATATTTGGAGAGAACCCAGTGAGAGAGATTGTTTTACAATATGCTCATCTTTACATCACAGTTATTTACCTCGGCTTCACCTGTATGTAGAAAACGTCACTAATCATAATTTGAGAAATCTTGCAAATTTGGCTCGACATCACATCTTTATTTAAAAATCCTACTATGCACTCTACCACTCCGGTGGTCTAAGTGGTTAGAGAGTCCGCCTCAGAAGCTGGAGGTTGCGTGATCGAACCACGACCGAGTCCAATAAAAAAGTCTTATAAAAATGTTACTAGCAGCTGCATCGTTTGGCGCTCAGCATTAAGAGGTTAGTTTTAGGACTTGTCGGCCTGGTGTCAGGATAATGTGACTGGGTGGGACATGATGCGATATTTCAGCGGTATGATTCCCCAGTGCTAGATATCACTATAAACTGCCACACTGAGATCGTGGCGATATGACTCAAATTGTTAAAGCTACGTTACAAATCAAAATTCACACACCCACTCACCCACACACCCACACCAACACCCAGACCCAGACACCCAGACCCAGACTCTCTCTCTCTCTCTCTCTCTCACACACACACACACACACACACACACACACACACACACACACACACACACACACTGCTATGCACTCTACACTAAAACATTGGAATAGTCTTTCAGGAATTGCCAAATCGACCAAGGAGCTTTGTGTAGGTCCTTTTCATCTTCTTGTGCTAATTGATTGAAGGTTGTCGTCTCTATTCCAATTCTACAGTCACTTCTTAGGCATTGAAAAGATGCCGATGACGGAACCTTCAATTTGAGTGAAATGCTTTTAACAGAAAAAAAAATATGTTCAAGAGATTTGTACTAGAAATAGTGACGGAAAGTTATATGTTCATATATGTTTACGTTTTTTCCCCGAGTTGGAGTATTTTCAGACCAAAAGAACTATAAAACCGAATTGTAATGACAAGCAGGTTTCATAATTTCGCATCCGTGGGAACCGGACAGCCAAAGTCTTGTGATGTATGAGACCACCGGCAAAAGCAGACTAAAATGTATTCCATTGGCTGGTCACATATCAAAGCGCGGATATATTTGTGGTTGTCACCCGGAGTTACATGTAAACTTATATTCTTTTTATTTATTAATGACAGGTGTTACTTGAGGAAGATTAGCAAGAGCAATCAATGTGTGTGTGTGTGTGTGTGTGTGTGTGTGTGTGTGTGTGTGTGTGTGTGTGTGTGTGTGAGAGAGAGAGAGAGAGGGGGAGAGAGAGAGAGAGAGAGAGAGAGAGAGAGAGAGAGAGAGAGAGAGATTTGGATTTTAACGTAGCTTTAACAAATTTTCAGTCATATTGCTACGATGTCTGCATTGTAGCAGTTTATAGTGATGTTTAGCTCTGGCACATCATGCCGCAGACATGTAGCATGATGTCCTACCCAGTCACATTATTCTGACACCAGGCCGACAAGTCCTAACACTAACCTGTTAATGCTGAGCGCCTAGCGAGGCAGCTGTTAGTACCATTTTTATCAGTCTTTGGTATGAATCGGCCGGGGTTCGAACCCGCGACCTCCCGCATCCTATGCGGACGCTCTAACCACTAGACCACCGGGGGGGAGAGAGAGAGAGAGAGAGAGAGAGAGAGAGAGAGAGAGAGAGAGAGAGAGAGAGAGAGAGAAGTAGGAGATGTATTTGAGGTTTTTATATCAAAGAGGGTTTTAGCTCAGAAAACCCCCACCCCTTCTAAAATAAATATATTCTGACATTTTTTTACCACCTCAGAGACCCCCTCTCCCTCAAAAAACAGGAACACCCACCCACCTCCCAAGCACATGTTAATGCAGGATATCATAACCTACAAAGCACATGTTAATGCAGGATAACATAACCTACAAAGCACAATAAAATATTATATAAAATGTGTTATTACAAAAAGCCAATTTGTAGCGTCGGATTTAATCTAACAAACAGATTTTTAAAAGATTTAATTCAATCAAATCAGTCTCAAGATATAGTAACATTTTGTCAAAAATATGTTAGAAAAATATTTTCACTTACCTGTTCACGTATATAAATCCTCTAGCAGAAATGGCTACGAAGAAAATTCTGACTGCCTTTTATAACGTTATTCTGGAAAAATATATTGGAAATTACCTATCTTTAACCTTGATTCCATAACATTCTGGAGTGGGCGTTATTTTAGGAAAATCCATTGAAAATTACCTATCTTTGACCTGATTTCGGCGTTATATTCTAAAAAATCAATTGGAAATTCCCTATTTTTAATCTTACAAAGTTTCAGAATGATTACATGATTTAGTTATTATGGAAATTTCGTGTAGGTCTATGACGGCATCAGAATTCCTTTGTAATCATTTTGTGCATTTAATCTCCAGGGAAACCAAATCTGTACAATTTATAGCAATATTATGCATTACTATCTTTACAAAACGCTCTGTATTGATTTTTATTCACAGCTATCTAGCAAGACTATTGCACTGGCAAAGAGACGAATATATTAGTTGTGTAGGGAATACAAAGCTTTCTTAGTATCTATGGTCATCAAAGACTATTCACATGATCGGATATCAAACGAATAGACTGCAATTTATTTTTCATCATATATCATAGAAAACCAAAGCATTTTATCATTTACTCGTACACGATTTTGAAAACATTTTTCTATATATTTTCACAGAATGGGAAGTAGTATATGAATGGGGATTTGAGGCATTTTTATCTGTTTCTATAGATCAAACATTTTAAGCCTTTTATAGTAAAAACATTGTTTGAGATTATTTTATTTTATACCCTACCATTACTATACTTTTTTAATAATCTTTTTCATATCTGCTAACTCTCATTGGCAAAATATCTGTTAACATACTGTCAATAATACGAAACTCTCGTATTAAATCGTCCATATCATATTTTATACCACGCAAATAAGATTGTATCTGATCAAGTAATTTTTTATAGGTGATACTTGCTGTTTTACAAGCATTTTTTTTTAGTTGCAAGACGAGGCTCAATTTTTTTACACGCTGTTGCAAGAGAAACACCAACGCCGGGTATTATTAACAAAAACGGATTTAATGATGCTCCACTTGAAATTATACCAGAGCTAGTCATTAGCAGTGGTAAATATGATATCACTCGAAGTATTTTGTTATAGTATTTGTAACATTTTTTCAAGCACCAAAGTTTTTTATGATAATATCTGTAATATTGTATTAGAGCGTCCACATCTTGTTTTGGAATTTTATCTGAAAAATGATTAAAATCAACTATACTTTTTTCATTATATAATATTTGTTTACATATTGTATACAATATTAAAAGCTCTAGTGTCAGTCTCTGGGTTTGATTCATTATACTTAATGACGTTGTCATTTAATTAAGTAATTAATTGAGGAATTCCAGCTACGAATTCCAGACACCACCAATAACGTCTCGGGGGCATTTCCGTTGATTGCAACGAAAATGTTTCTTTGGTGTTCTTATTTAGCATTACCAGTAGAGGATTATAATGTACATTCGGTGATGATAAAGTGGCCGCAGTAATTTCCAAACCGTACATGGACAGCCTGTATAACCCAGTTACTTCTGCGGTATGTTCGAGAGTGTTATCGCGCGGTGTCCATGTTGATGATCCTGATGCTACTGTGTACACGATATTATTAATTTGTTTGTGAGGAATTTCAACAAGATTACTTTTTTGAATGATATTAGGGATTCCACTAACAATATCATTTAGTTTTATGTTAATTTCAGCAAGTTTAATATCTACAACCACTGAATTACCAAAAATTTCATACACAGATTTGTTTATATTTCTACGAAAATTCAAGAATGTTTGTACGTGATTGGAAAAATCAGTTCTGAATTCGTTAATTCCATCGTTTATTAGAATATTGATATCGTCGACGTATTTTTTTGTTACAGCGTCGGAATCTAATTCTGATGTTCTGAGATCATTAATACCATTATTATTCATATTGAGAAATGCGCGCATTATACCACCGCGCACTAACACATACTTAGATTCTTGATCGTCGAGGTATTTTTTTGTTGCTGCGTCTGATTCTGTGGCTGGGTCTCCAAGGTATGTAATTTTATTCTTGTTCATGATAATATTACCTGTAACTGTCCCACCGATTTTATCAAGTTTGTTATCATCAACATACATCAACTGCAAATAACTTACCGCTTGAGTTTGATTTAAGTTTGCTGGTAGATACCTGGTCTCTAAATTTATTAATTTTTTTTTTTCTGACATATCTAAGTTACCGCTTAAAGTTCCGCCGGCCTTGTCTAACTTGTTGTCGTCAATTGATTTAAGTTGTGCGTAACTAACAGCTTGTGTAAGGTCAGCTATCAGTGGCCGATACGCTGTTTCTAAACCTAGTACTCGTTGATTTGACATACACAGGTTTCCTGTCATTGTGTCGCCGGATTTTTTCAGGTAACCTGATAAATCAACCTTACCGTCTGTTATTGTTGTACTTACAGCCGATGAATCTCCTGCTAATGTTCCAAATTTTGTATATAAGCTCATTATTTATTCATTGTCAGACAATTTTTTATTATATAACATAAAATTGTATCACAATAATGGCAAAATTGTCGATATTAAACTTTGATACAGAGCGGTTGGTGAAACATAAACAAGAAATCGAACTTCCAGATTGTCATTATCTTATTGTTGGAAGAAATGGATCTGGGAAAACAAATTTGCTTATGAATTTACTTCTCGGAGATAATTTTAACTACGATCGCGTTTATATTTACACAATTAATCCACAGCAGGATAAGTACGAGCTACTTAACAATTATAATGACAAACTTCGCGATGATCTTGAGGCTGATGAAGATTTTTTTATTATCAAACAACCAGAAGAACTTGTTCCAGTTGATCAACTTGATTCGTCCGAACACAAGGTAGTTGTTTTTGATGATATTCCGCTAAACAACGAGGAAATGAATAAAATAAGATCATATTTTTCACTATCACGTAATAAAAAATGTAATTCTGTTTATCTCGCCCAAGGATTTTATAATGTTGACAGATTTATTAGGCGAAATACTGGTTGTTTTATATTATTTCCAGGACTTGACAATGTCGATGTTAGAAATATCGCGAACCAGCAATGTGGTGATGTAAAAAAAGATAAATTTATTGAATTATATCATAAAGCGACGGCAAATAAATATGACTTTTTTTTGTTTGATAAATTAACAAATGATACGAGTAAAATGTTTCGCTGTTGTAATGAAAAATACCTACAGTAATTTTTATAGAAAATAGTATATAATTAATGGAAAGACAAGCAAAGTGCAGAAAACATATAGAAAATCTCAAACAACTTGTTAAATCTAAAGCTGAACTTAGGCAGATGATCCAACAAGCA